>JACXSJ010003925.1:0-17751 GCA_014851325.1 Pentalonia nigronervosa
ATAAATTAATCAGTTTGAAATACCATAAAAACGATAAGATTGTTCATAAAAGTGATTCAATTATCCGGTACCTAGTGATTCTAATAAAAGGTCAATTTAACATTAGTAACATACAATTTGGTTTGGGAATTTCATTTTTGATTCTAATAAACGGTTGATTCTATAAACCAGTGATCACATTAAGCGGAACCCACTGTATTATTATCGATATTATAACATTACATTTCTGATTTTTTTTTTTTTATTATTACTCTAAGTACGGTTAAAGACAAACAAAATTGTTTTACTCCATGAAAAAGAAAACCTCGCCGTTTGATGTCAATTATTATAAAGCAGATGGGTTTTTATTTTATCTGCAACGAAATCAACACTTGAACGATTATCAGTCTTTAATTCTGTGCACTAAGGTTAATTAAATTTACTCACTCGCTATACTATATGAATTTTATATTTTATTTGTGTATGCATATAGCTATATTATATATGTGTATTTATATATTTAAAATCATCTATAACTGATCTTAACTTTTTCAATTGAAAAATAAAATTTGTATCGCCACAGTTGTTCCTTAAAACATTCCTCAAATAGCATAACAAATCAATGTATTTTTAAATAAAATGGTCTTCAAGTACTTAAACTTATAAATTCCAAGTAAATGCATAATTGTATGATAAAACCGCTGTGGTGTGAATCACCTTGTACACTAAACAAAATCGGCACATTACAATATATTATATACTCTGAAACGATATTATTATTATCGCTCCGAATGACATATTATTCGGTGTGCGTCAAATGCTCGTGTGCAATTTCAATAATATAATATAATATTCTATTATAATAATATTTTATTTATATGGTTGAACGAAGGTTACACGCATCGTAGGCCATTTATTCGAACGTGTCTAATCTACCGAAAAGATTCGGTGATAAAAATCACCTCTGGCGCGCATTTCAGATATTATATAATATACCTAAATAAAGTGCGTCGCGTATATAAAATTATTATTATTATTATTATTATTGCCATTATATGGAAGGTGGGAGGTGGTGGAGGATAGGTTATATAGTATGAATGATATGATGAATATAATATACCCCGACCCCGTATCGCGATATATTATATAGCAACAATCGTTGAAAATAGCACCGACGTGAAATCATTTTTGAAATATTATATTATTGGTTATAATATTTTATAAGCGTATGTGCGTCGAGATCAAACGACTGCAATTCGTTTATCTTATTACTCGCCTTAATAGCCGCGGGTAGGCCGAAATAGCGATTGGAATTTAATTACGTTTTACCATAAATTTTTTTCGAGTGACTTAGCGCTTGTCAATATTATAGAAGACCCGCGATCCAATATCATGAGACAAATATATGTATACAAAAACAGTCGAACTCGACGAGCTATATATTTTGTTATATTATATTATACGTAATGCGTTTCCAGAATATCGCAGGATGAAACCGGACGAGAACAAGATTTAGAGCTTACATGGCGGACAATACAACACGATACCCTCAGACCGTGACTTAAAGCTTTTTCGGCGGGTTGCGGACCGAATCGATTTTCGTATCAGTAATAATCGACTCGTCGCAGTGATCCAAGTAAACGTTTATTGTACGGTATTACAATAATATTTGGTTCCGAGCAAGTGTATATCGTTCACGGGGATGATAATTTCCTGAGGGAATCGTCGAAAAAACTTTACGGCGTTCACCTATAAATTTGCGTTCTTTTTAATTAAACAGCGCGGATTTCAAACAACACAACACAGCTGGCGTTACAATACAAACGAACGTAATAATTTAATCATCTTAGCTGCGCTGATTTATTTTGAAGCCATAGTATGATTTTAATTTCGTAAATATTTTAATTCACCAAATCTTCGTGTAACCTAATTTTCGAATATATGTGTTAAATCAATAATAAAATACTATAGGTAAATCCAATATGCCATAATAAAACGATTAATTTCATGACCTGCGCCGACTTAGGGTCGATATACACTTTTAACGCAACTTTCACCTTTTTTTTGTTTATACAATAATATACAATTTGTTTAATTTTTTCATTATTATACGCATAAAAACTTAAGGGTTATTTTTTTATTTTTTTATTAAATACATTTTAGTTATAAAATCACACGCGGCATACTGAATAGGCAATTTCAGAACACTTAACTTGTATTAGGTATAAAAAAAAATTATTTTATCAAAAAAAAAAAAAATTAAAGCTTACTCACTAAGCATTTCTGATTATCACATACAGATTTTTATTGATATTTATTCGTTTAAAAATGAATATACAGGTGCATTACTAGGTATATTATATTAAGTCATAAATTATTTTTAAAAATGTTTTCAATTGTTATGATAGATGCAATAAAATGTTGCCCGGATTTTTTTTCATAAAACGACGTTAAATTACGATTTTAATTAAATTTAAACTATAATTTCTATAGTACCTATATATTACAAAGCAATATATCAAATTGGGGACGAATATTGGTTGAATTTAATTCAATACCAACGCAATTAACCCAATACAATATGTCAACATTTTTGATAACGCACAAGATATCAACGATGATATACGTTACTGAAATTACTTTTAGTATTATATTACATTATTACGCTTTATCGGAGAACTATATAATTACCTATAACCCGACACGTGGGTAAAAATATTTTATATGTTGTTTAAGCACTTTTCCTTATAACTTATGATGACAAAATTACGAAATAAAAACGCATAATATTCATAATAATTATGATATAATAATTTTTAATATCATAAAATGATTATATTATTGTTGTGAGAAATAAAGGTTTTAGAAAATATAATATTATTATTATTTTATAACATTATTTCGTGTTAACGACAACATCGCCGTATCACGCTTCGCCTACCGCGAAGGATTTACAGTCGCTTTGTCTAGGCAAAAGTGTAGTAGTACTTTTTGAAAAAGTTTTCGGCACAATTTCATCAACGTTATTGAGTCATGACGACGGTGGCAGCAGTAATATTGCGGTAACAGCCTCCCAGGACACAATGAATCGCACCCCAAACAAGAAGGATCCCCTTCTCCATGTCGCCTTCCCCTCCGTTCGCGGCAAACACTATGGATTACGGTTAATTCCTTTCGTCGGGTTTTGCGCGTAATCAATCACATATTTTGCTCGGCGTCCGAGAGATTATATTGCGACCATTTTTGCACACGTTTTATCGAGACGCATCCGGCCGTGGCGACGTTATTTTCACGAAAAATATTTCATCGACCGTATACTATATTACTACTACTACGACTACTACTACAATTATTATTATTATTATTATTATTATTATTATTATTATTATTATTATTATTATCATCATTAATATTATACACCGACGACACGAATTATACTTTGCAGAAGGGTAGGGAGAGATGGGTCAACTTCGAACGTCTCTTAATCCGAAAATCGTAAGACAGACTTAGTCCTCGCAAATTACTGTACGTGACTACATAAAAATTTTATAATATTATTAGGTATGAAAAAAATAAAAAGTAAATTAAGAAAAAACCTCAACGGTTTTAAAACCAAATGTCGAACGTTTGCATAAACGATGTTTGATATTGCAATTATTTCTTATTTGAACAAACACTTATTGTATTTGATAATATTAAAATAAATGTGCAAATTTAATTTTAATTTACGGCACGTTATAAACCGATAGAATGGTATTGAACGCATATTTTGTACTATATATTTTTAATATAAGAAATTACTTTCTTGAAAAAACCTCCCGAAATGAATTTCAACAAAAAAATATTATAATACAAAAAATGAACTCTATAATGAATTTTTCGTACAACTGACATTTTATTATACTGGACACGTAGGTACCTATTAAAATTTTACTGATCGAAAAAAAACCAAGTCATAGTAAGCCAATTAATATAAAAACTAATATTTATTTCATTTCTTTCTCACAATTATTGATATGGTATTTTAGATTGAAGTGTACAGTTTATTATATTGAAAACAAAAAAACAATTTAAAATATTAAATGACTTTACGTCTGTTAAGTATTTACATACTATATTATTATAATTTTTTCTTGTTTTCCTCCTCATCCGCGTTTTGATGTTTTTCGATGGATGGAAAAACTTTACTTTTCAGAGGGGAACTTAGTTTATATATATATATGTTTGTGCAATAAAAAATTTTAGACACGATTCGAGATAAAATATAGCAAGGCTGAGTTTTATAAAATACTGTTCATTGATGCCAATCGCACGTGGTACATGTTTAGAGAGATAAAGAATCGTTTTTTTTTTTATGTTATCTCATAAAGAAACAAATCCAATTTGTGTCAAATGTATCTATGAATAAATAAATAAAAATAAAACTATACTATTTACATGTACGAAAAAAAATGGTAGGGATTTACTCATTTACATAAATAAAAATGGCAAGACATATGGAATATTATAATCCGATTCTAAGAACATTATGACTTTATGTTTTCTAGATTATTATTAATCTATTACGGGATACCATACTATCTGTTTGAATTATATTTTAAAAAATATACATTGGTTTATTAAGCCTGTCGTATATTTACAAAATAAGCATAAAATATGGTTCTTCATAATTTTAAAAAATGAATCTAATGACAATTTATTTCAAATATTATTTTTATATTATATTAGTTATTTTGATCACAGTTATCAAATTAATCTCAGATCGCGGTATAAATAAAAGTTCATTATAACATTATTTTTATATTTCACATAATGTTATTATGTTTCAAAATTATGAATGTTTTACGAGTATAATAACAAATAGAAAACTGCTTAGTGTCTTTCGATATCAATAAATCTAGTGTCATGTTGTTGTAACAAAAAATTTTCAACACATTGACTCTTGTTAAATGATTATTTATATAATAGAAATTTAAATTTATATCTCAGTTTGAAAATGTAAAATACTATGTAACAATTGTCAAATATTCTAAAAGCTATTAATATCATTAATCAATTTGTTTTATTTATTAGTAGTATGATTTTATTTAAGTATAGATTGTATATTAAAATAGTAACAATTCACATTGCACAGTTAAATTTAAAATGCATTAAAAAAATGTTAATATTATTAGGTAAGAAGCGTTTGAAAATATTTTAAATTGTCTTCTGACTAATTTTAATTTGGAGTTGTTACAATTAATTAATAATTATTATAATACTGAATCATGATATAATGCTCTCAGATTTTATTTTTATTTAATTTAATTTTAAACTGTTAACAAGAAAGATAAATATAGAAAGATAAATATTTAAAATCCCAAGTTTACAATGCTTGTAGAAATGTATTTAAGCTCAGTCTAAGATAAAAGGGTGAGGATAACCGAAATAAATATCTTAACCGTAGTAACACAGTAGTGTTATAATTTATATGTAAAAATATTATCACTAAATTGTAAATATTTTTTTTCGCGAAATAAATTAAACAATAAAAAACTAATCCCCCGAAGGAAAATTCATATCTTTACGCCTCACTGATTTATACGCGAGAACAATTGGCGTGCGAGATATTACCCTTAAAATAATATAATATTATTACCTATGCATGTCGCTAAACCACGCTATTAAACGATGGTGGTGAAAAATAACGAGAAAACTACGAGGATTAAACTATTGTAATGTTGTAGGTACGTAAAATCATTGATTATAAAAATACTATTTACAATAAACGGTAAAATATAATGTGTGTGTTTTTTTTATATATAAATTCATCGACCTATATATACCATATACCAGCTATACCGCTGTCGATTTTATCCGTTCGGACCGATAAAAAATATGAAAAAAAAAAATAATAAAAAATATGCTGGCGCGGTTTTTGTTTTGCCGTTTTAAACATTGTATTCGTGTGTGGGGGTTATGCGTGGAGACGAGAGAGAGCTCAGCAGTCGCCGCCTGTGCATTATTATATATCCGCGCATATATCCGTGTGTGCATGTGCGGGTTACGCTGTTGGCAGCGCTTTCGCGTGTTTTAATGGTCGTTTTATGCTAATACGCGTGTACGGTGTGCTTAGTCTTGGCGCGCTCAATGCGGGGCACCTCTCCGTGCCCGTCGGCGATATAATCCCGGGTCCTGCTGTAAAATCACGTGTGAATATGAATGTTTACCTACACAGATCCCAGACACAATATTACTGGAGGTTTTCCGTAAATAGAAGAGTCGTTTACGTACACCTACTCGCGTGTATGTGTATATAATAATAATAATAATAATAATAATATAATAATGCGTGTCGTGTATAATATGTGTGTGTGTTGTGCTCGCGCCGTAGACTTTGTAGCAGTGCAGCGGCGTAAAACATGCGTCGGCAAATAGATTTATTTTACCCGTTGTACGGATTAAACGCTTTTCGGTATTTGGAGAGGAGCGGCGACCGACAGAAGGTTACGGTGATGAGAGAGAGAGAGTGAGAGAGAGAAGAGAGGGAGCAAAAGATAAAATAAAAAAATGTTAAACAAATAAAAACCACCGACCCTGTCACCGACAATACCGCCGCCACACGCATACCCATTATGACCACGTGTGTGACCGACAGATATACGTAGTGTGTGGGAGAAACCGAATGGACCAGTCCGACATAAATGCTACTGCCGAAAAATTGTAACATCAGGTGTTTGATCGGATCGAGTAATAATCCGATTGGACAATTTGTTTATAATATGCAGCTTTGCCGGTAAACACGATTTGGCTATCGTGCGTAAGTATCACACATTGTTAACATTTGTTATAAATTATTGAAAAAACTCATTTTATTGACAAGGTTTTCCAATTTTATTTTAATTTTTTTTTTCACTTTTTATAGCATGTTTCACAAAAATGTAGGATACACTATAAAAAGTGCTTTGAATTTTTCCCAAGGCTTTTCCGTGGTATTTTACAGAGGATTTTGAAGATATTATAAACATTTAATATAAAATCTTGTAAAATTTAAAGGATATGTAGTGCTTTATAATATTGGTTTGGTTTGTCAGCCGTGTCGTGTCTATTTACTTTATGAAATACACACTTTACGTTAATATTCTATACTTGTTTTAATTGTATTATCGTATCCATTCGTTTTATTTATCACTAAAAAATAATTGTATGATAATATTCTATGCAACGTTTGTCGTGATAGCAGAATAACTGCATGAATTATTACTGAGCCAACAGGAGACACATATTCAGAAGCATTGTAGATTGTATTATAGCAAACGACGAACGGTGGTAAGCAGACGAGCAACGGTTTCGTCACAAAAGAGCGTCGCCATTTAAGTTGGAATCGCCATGTGGAGGAAGTGGTTTTATAGAAACAAAATAACCGTCGGCGAATCACAGCAGGCGTTAAAGTCGTGGATGTACCGAAAAATAACACGTGCCTAATTCGATGGCATTAAAGTCGCATTAAAAATGCAGTGAGAAATGTGACTATGCGGAATCCATACTGAAACTTTGTGGAATCCTGCGTCGAAATGATGCACCTAATAGTTCGGAGAATAATCAAAAAGTTTGAAAAAACAAGTTCAGTTGACAATATGAAGTTTATTTAAAACAAATTTTACCAAAAAAAATATCGTTTCTTATGCTAGGCAATCCTAAAAAATTTATTGACGACCCCCCAAGTCGAAAGTCGCCTCACATAAGCCCTATATTTAGTATTCTCTACATAATACACGAAGATGCTGTCCGTGCAGAGAAAAATCTTTCATATCTTGACGTAGAAGACACTGGGAAAATATACTGGTACATAAATCCCGAAACGAAAACAGGTAGAGATATATATATTGTATTATTATATAATACACGTACAAGATCAATTAATCACGAGACGTCAGCGCCCGGACCGTTCAGTCGATGATATTGGGATAAAATGTTATACGGATTAATCGAGTTAAGTCTTACCACAAAATGAAAATATCCATGTATGTACCTACATCGAATGAAATAATGCATTATGTATATTTTTTTAATTCGTTAACGATGATTCTTCGATGTTTCTGTTTTATTATAATGGCTAACAGTTATAAATTTAAATTAAGTAAAAACATTGTCTAATTATGTATAAAGCAAATGAAATAAGTGTTTAAACATTCGTATTACTAATTATTCAATATTTTGGGAAATATCTGATCATTATTTTTAAATTATATTCAATAATGACATGGCTATCATGGCTAACATGGCCTTTGAAAATTCTCTGTATCTAATTATAATACTATTCACCTGTAGTGTTTAATTTGAATGTACTCACGGTTAATGATTTTTGTAATGAAACTCTTCAATCGTCAAACACCTGAAAGTAATGAAAATCTATTTAAAACATATAATAATCATAATAAATTGATAAAACTATGACATAAAATATTTGGATAAGTAACACGAATTACTAATAATTGTGTAAATACTGTGCGAATTATTTTTATCAAATTTACATTTTGTTCGGTTTATATCTCAAAATGTCATAGATTAAATCTTAGATTAATGGCGTTGTATATGCTGTAGTAGGTAACTATTATTATACTTAGATAAAAAAAAAATTAAGAAAAAAAAAACGATGAGTGTATAATATATCAAAAACTTTGAGGATCATGACATTATTTTTTTTCCAATTTATAAAAGAAATACTTCAGAAAACTTTTAAACGCAAAATTGTCGTACGCCATTGAATAGTGTAAAGTAGATTTATTTTAATTTTTTTATTCCAAAGTCTCAGTAACACGGCGCAGTCATTAGAATATTGATGGATCATTTTAGGTAAGCATCGGCGGAGAAAGGCTGTGCCAGGGAGTGCCATATAATTTTGATTAATAACACGGTTCCTAACATGAAAACCATCAAAATTATCTGGTGATGCTTTGTCTTAAAATGCCATGAAAAACTTATTCCCCACCCTCCAATTGTTCCATTATATTATGTGTATAAAAAGAAAAATACCTAAGAAAAAAGTTTCAGTTACGTTCATTAAAAACTACTATAATTATGTACACATCGATGTAACTTATTTCTTTTTAGAGAGGGTGGCCAAAAAGAAAAAGAAGACTTATGTTGTAATAATTATGTTGAAACCGAGAAATGAATATATATAGAGATATATAATAAATGTGTATAATGTATATAGAGGAAAAAAATCAAAACACAGAAAGGGATGCAATCATATCAAAAAAAAAAAAAAAAGAAAAATTAAATTGTTTATGAAGAATGTAATAGTAAAGGCAGTGAGGGATATGATTATTATAGCGTGCAATATTAACAAAAATAATAAAAACGAATAATTAAAAGTCCTAATTACTTTTTAGTTGCGAGACTAATTGGTTTTTGAAAGCAATCGAGAGACTCCTGATACCGTTTTGTATTTTATGGGATTAATTATTCGAAAAATAATGCTCCTAACGATCTACAAGTGTAAATTATAATGATATTATAATAATATCTAGGAACGATATATCGATATATCGAATGTGATATGCAGACTAGCGCGTGCGACGGCGGCGTTCGGAACGCAGCAGAATTAATGGATATGACGTAGACGGACGGACGATAATATATTATGTCCCTCATCGGCGGCCATCGACAAGAGAAGTCGATTGAACATTTTGTCACGACCGCGTCGGCAGACGATTACTCGGGGATCGGCGTACACGGAAAAGTGACCGGTCGTCCGTCTCGATTCCGGTTTTATTGGTTTTATTTTATCGCACGTCTTTTGGGGGGATCGATGGCACACGACATCGGTGACCCGGACAGAGCTCCATCAATGCCACACGCGCGAGAGGGGTGCGTGAGAAACATCGGGAAGGGCGGAAAATTTTTATAGACGAATTCAACCCGACACGATTGGTGGGCGGGCCCCGTCTGAACGCGGTGAGTTATGTCCGAGCACCAGGTGACGTGTCGCGAGAGAACGAGTCCTCTGAAAAAAAAAAAAAAACTTGGCCAATATATTATACACGTCTCCCCGTCAACGCTTCAACGGGTCAAAAGTTTTCCGCCGAGGTATTGCGAAAAACGCCCGTATTAGGCAAATGTTATTTCGTTTCACGTGCATTTTGTTATATGCGTATGTACCGAGTTAGGTATTACAATAAGAGTCGGTTGTATTTTTTTTTTTTTTTTGGTTTTTTTTAGCTTTTTGGAAATCCGAAAGAATCGATAAGACCGACACATCACCGACGTGCGGCGTTTAGATTAATATCCTCGAAAAGCAATAAAAGAAGAAGACAGGGGCAATCGAAACAATCAGAACTACGCACCAAACATCAGTATAACAGGTCACGTATTCGGAAATTACATTAAAAATATAATGATAAAAACCTACCCTCGATAAGTTTTTAAAAAAACAATTTTCACAACGTTCTCTATATAATTATGTATGTGTGCGTGCGTGCATGCGTGCGTTTGTAAACTAAACGATTTTATATTTTTATTTTTAAATCTAGCATCCAACCACTTACTCCAAGTAAATAAGCTCATCATTAATATAATATTATTGAAATACCCAGTTATAATTAATATTTTACAATAGGTATATATTGTATAAATGTTAATATATACAAGCGAGTTGTATTCAATGGTTTTATTATAAAAGATGATATACAATAAAACCATTTATCCAAAAAATAATGGTTTCAACTCCTTTATCTTATTAAGTTATTGATTATCACATTGTTTACAGATTATTAACGTTAAAAAAATATGATAACACATAATCCAATATAATAGGTAAACGTTTTCTTTGTTTTTGTAATTTAGTGTGAGATAGTAATATATATTTTATTTAACAATTTAGGTACTAAAAAAAAATTCCTATAGATAATATTAGGTATTATAATATTGTTATTTATTTCACTCATGATTGCCATGCAGCAGTAAATCAACAAAATATTCCACTTTTGAAATATTAAATGTTACGTTATGATATTAGTTTAGGATACTAGAAATTCAATTTATTTATTTATAAAATTCGTGTAAATTATTTTGGACGACAACGTTTAATAATTATTTTTACGAAGAGTGTATTATATGTATATATTGATAACTAATATTAAATATATATACATCAATCGGAAAAGAGGCAGAAACGAAAAATAATAACTAGTTACGACAAAGTCTTCCATTGTAAAAAAAGTTTGTTTATTGGTAAAGTTTCGTACTTAAATAAATATTTGCTCCGGCACTAAGTCCGCTGCACCCTTTTACGAAGGGCCATCTCTTTTAAAACAGAGAAGAGAGCATTTAATATTTCCTTCCGGCCTGATAAACAATAATTATTACTTTCGATGTTTAGTTATTGCGATTATAAGCACACAATAATATAACAACGTTTCCCCTTCACCGTCTCATCTACAACATTAAATTATTTTTGTACACTTACGCCCCTACTAGGCCTTACATTACATTGGATTTCATTATTTTTATTTTTAGACCTTATCGCACGCGGCATGCAATAAATATTTGAATTCGCATTGATCGACGTAAAAAACGAAATTTTTGTATACTTTAAAAGCTGGTTTAGTGTTTTTTGTAATTAATCGTGTCGACCGATGTCAGTGGAGTTTCTCCAGTTACCGTAATTAGTGTGTGTATGTGATTATATAAACCTGTGGAATTTATTTTTAAAAATGTTCGACAAAAACGTTGAAAAAAGAAACATTACTCCAAAATAATAGTTTTAATTATTCGGTACCTAATAGAAATTCCAGCCGTTAAATTGTTACAGGACTCGAAAACGGTGAAATGGATTAAATGTATTTTATTGACAAAAATTAAGTTGAATTTCTTTTAAATAATCAATTTTTTGTTAGGTAATTTAGTATTTGAATGTATATATTTGTTGTTATGTATGACATATTTATTGAATGCTCGAGTAGAAGTACAAATATATGATACGCCCTTACATTGAGTCAATTTATTTATATTTCATTTATCGTCTAATTTATTTTATTAATGACTATTATATACAGTCCTTAATATAATATATTCAATATTATCTTCAATAGTATTGAACCTTAATATTTTTACTAATGTTATATTAACCTATAATAATTTATATAATATTGCGAATTAATTGGTACATTATATGGCAACGAACTATTTACCACTACTGAAACTTGTGACTAAAATACACTTAAGCTACAAATGAATTTAATCATATATTTTAATTAAAGTCTTTCGACCAATTATCACTGAGGAAACCGTCAGTGATTGAATTTGTGTCATTGTAATTCCACTGGTAATAATAATGTCGTAACTTCCTAAAATCTCACGATACGAAAACAGCGATGTAATTAAACGATATATTATGCACATACATTTTCAACACAAGACAATAACTCTAACAATAACACATAGAAATTGTTAGTGCTCCTTATGTGTTTCACAGCGATAGTGTGGTAGTTACTATTATAGGTGGTAACATTGCATAAAGGCAGCGAATCTAAATTTTCAACTGTTAGTAAAAGGATTACATTTTGATGAATACCGAATACTTATATACTGCAACTTTGAACAAATAGAACCAAAGAAGCTTTTGTTTATGATGTGTTATCACTCTCTCTCTCTCTCTCTCTCTCTCTCTCTCTCTCTTTCTTTCTCTCCCACCGCGCGTCTCTCATTATGTCTGAGCAATGTAATTAATAATTACCAATAGTATTGCACATAATATAAGATAACAATATGCTAACTCTAGTAAAAAAGTTTACAGTCCGTCTGATTGAATCGGAGTTCGTTCTCAAAGTCAAACACGTTGTTAACATATCTAACTACCTTTTTGCTGCATTTTTATACAAAGCAAGTTTTACTAGGATCTTCCTAATTGCGGACAAAGTAATCAAAACTGAATGAGTTACGAAATTATTTACGTATAACAATATTATGGACACAGGTCTGACGTCAGTTGCAGACGTTAAATTATTAACTGCCTAAATAGTGGAATATTGAAATATATATTATTTATTATTACTAAAATATTGACTTTGATAACATTTTGTACTACACCATTCTTAAATATAAAAATATGATGAACGTGAATATAAATGAGATGTGGGGATGCGTTAGCTATGAAATATGAGACTTATTGAAGTACTATATACCGGTGTGGATCATCGTCATCGTCTTTATTATTAAATAAAACAATCGGTATAATCGTCGTATCTGTTATCGAAACCAGTTAGTTGTTCACACGCCGCAGATATTTAATACTTTTATCCAAACTACTTCCAAAATATGTACACTATAATTATAACAATATTATAAGTGAACGCGATTGCCAATAATTTATAAAACTATCCAATTAAATCATTATAAACTGTATGGTTTGTCGGCTATTATATTATAGTCAGTTAGTATACAAAACACCTGCGCTATAGATATTTCACAAAATAACACAATATTTCGTACTTATGACGTGTATAGCCGACAAATAAACGTCGATAAAATCACATATCGACGGCTAACAAGCAATCGGCCGTATCCGCCATAGCAATAGATTAATAAGGAGCAAAACAAAATACATCAAATGAGCCCACTTTAGTTGTTTTAGCTCTAACCAACACCAAGTTGTTCACATTTTTCTCTTAGCCGTATCGATCATTTTTTGATGCCGTATCCACCTTTTTGACAATTTAATTAACGGATATATAATTATTCAGACGTATGCGCCATTCTATATGAACGTATCAGCCATTTCTAAATCATACGAATGGACGTAAAAACCAAATTGGCGGATACGTCCCTTTGAACTTTGTTTAAAATATAAGTCCCAATTGTAAATTAAAAATAACACATGGTTTATTTATAAATGCGCGCGCAAAATACTATTGTCACATGGATAAACAATTATAGTACTCACGTTAATAGCTTATTACAACGTTACATTTTAGATCATGCAAGTATTAACTTTCTTTTTGAGACGATTATAATTGTTATCAATTATGAAATAGCACATATCTTGGAGGTTTGAAACTTTAAACTTCGAATTGTATTACAGTGAATATATATTAAATAGCTTTAAAGCCCACCAACTTATATAAGAATTGATTAGTGAATTGTATAATTAACATTTATTTGTTTATTTTAAATATTATTATTTTAAGTTATAGATGTTGAGCGGAATAAATTAAATGATTTTTTTTTTTTGTATCTATCAGCTTCATCTTTTGGAGCTTAGATTTTCGACTCAATATATTTTCTGTAAGGAAAGCGAATCTAATTAATACTTTAGAGAAAAAAAATTCCAAGTACTATTTTTAATAAATAGAAAAAACAACGCCAAAATAACGAACATTTACAAATTATTTCGCACTTATTAATTCCTAAAATGTTTAATATTCATACCTAAGATTTAAAAAAAGGTTGGCAAGTGGGCACCACTCTGTAAGTAGGTGAATATTTTAAAAAAAATGTTTAAATATTTTATTATGTACTTTACTTTGTTAAATTAATATTTATATCATGTAATATTAATATAATATGGATCAAGTATTAAAAAATTATGTTTATAAATATTTTATTCAAGTTAGCTACATAAATAGAAAAATATTTTCTTTTTAGAAATTGTTGTTTTTGTTTTTTTCACGTGTTTATAGGTAAAATTGTGCAAGTAAGTTTTATTATTATATAATAATTATAACAAAAAAAAAAAAAAAAATAAGTATCAACCGTAAATTATTTTGTAAAAATAAAAGTAAACGCCAAATGCGTATCCACCAAAATCCAGGTAATAAAAAAAAGAACGTATCCGCCAATTTATTAATAACTTTTTAACCGATTGATTGTTTTTAAGTTTAAGTTCATAAATGTATAACGATAATTGTCCACTTAAATTCAATCCACGTAGCATAAGTTTTACTATTGATAATAAAATTAAGAAAGAAAAATGTATTTTTCCGCCCTCCTGAAAAATCGTGTTTATGGCGAATACGGCCATTTGCCCGTTAGCCGTCGATGTAGATAAGTACAATATAATACGCGACCGGCAGGTCTTGCCGAGTTATTTTATGACAACCGCGAACAAATGCCCCGCCGTCACTCTTCACGCCTTTGCTGTAAAGGGTTAATATTATGCACATTATGAAACACGTCACGTTGGTTCAGGCACGTATTGGTAAAGGGCACAAATGCTCATCAGACGGTTTGTGTACGGAGGTGGCGGCGGCAAAGACTATATACGAATCGTATTATATAATATGATGACGTGCATAATACTATAGTCGAATCTATTGTCCCGCCAAGTCTCTAGGTCGGAGAATATAATATTTTCAAGCACGTCTTATAAAATATTATAATGTTATAATAACAGTGCGCCGTCTGCGATGCAATGCGATTTTATTGTAGCCAAACCAGTCGCTATCGTAGTGTTTTCGGTAAACATATATTATTATTATCGTGTATTTGGTACAGTTATTTTATTTTTTTTTTTTGTTTGTTTCACATAATATCACCATACAATTTGAAGTCATTACAACACATTATTTTTGAAAAAAAAAAACTATAGATATCTTTAACTTTGTTTATCCGAGAATTGTAATAAAAATCTAAAGATCGAAGATCGAATCAGTATTATAATATTATTCCGGCTAAACATTATATATATATATATACATAGCTTATGACTTATTGTTTTAACTACGAAATTAGATTTTTGTACATCGTAATCCTTGAAAATAAACTATTTTGTTTTGAAGCATTATTTTTTTATTGTCTGACCAAACCTATTACTTTTATAATAAAATACGATAAGTAAATTCGTTGAATGTATAGTTATTACTATAACACAGAGTGACAAGGTAAGTGAAAATATCCATTGATATTACCCCAGTACAAAAATTATGTATAATATAAAAAAATAACAATTCACGAAATATAGTTTATTGGAATATGAAATAAAAAATGTACGTCGAGGCTCGAATTTTAAAAAAACTTGAAAATCGATAATGATTAAAAAAAAATACATACAATTACATAAAATTATATATTTAATTTATTATAATATAAGTAATAAAATAAAAATAGATTATATTAAAAACACATAAATCAATCGCGACTACCAAACAAAAAAGTCGGTAAAACAATATCGTGCTGTAACATTAATATAGCGATGAAACGCGATAATTTGTATTATATTTATCATCATCATCATCATCATCATCATCTCATTATTATTAGGTGTACCTACCATTAAATACTCCTTGGCTTTTATGACGTCTTCTGTTGACCTTCTCGGGGTGATTAAAATTTGATGTGTCGTTTTAAATCAATTTCCGCCTCCGGCCTGAAAATCGTCACTATATATAATACATGCCGTCGGGTAACGATAAAATTGGAGGGAGGGGGAATCCATCGATTTCATTTCCGTCCCGAACACTGCCGCCGCGCCGTAAATAGTATATAACACTGCAGCGCGGTAGGCACATAATATAGATGATTTTGCGATATTATACGATTACACGTCTTTAATGGCATTCGTGTTTAGAACGTAAATATTGGGTGTTTATCGTACGCGCACGTATTTTATTCATTTTTTATAGGCGTACAGTGTCTAGCGCGTGGTGCTCGTGTATATATATATATATATATAGGTATATATTATACATTTATTTTTTTTTAACCGTCTTGTCTCGCGAAATAATGTGATAGCGGCACAATATGATATACCTATACCATGATATTATATGGGGATGTGATATATATATATATATTTTTTCCCGCCCGTCGTATTATTATTGTTCAGCGGTGCCATAGTATCGTAATATTATTATTATAGCTACGAGCAGTAAAAATCGAAGTCAAACGATAGCAATATTCCAGAGACTCGCGGGGTATACCTATACTGCTCCAGTTGCCACCATTGTTCTATTGCCGTTTATATTTTCTTTTTAAATCACACCACCGAAATCTCGTGCGCATCCATCGCATGTCCTGACAATTATTATTATTATTATTATGAAACCATGTTTATTTTGTATTTATGTTTTCTCTGATGGCAACACGTTTAAAGTGGTACTGTACATACCATTCGACTTTCGCGCATAGTCTAAGACTAGAATTAATCCGATTTGTTAGGTACCTACATTTGCAACGTCTCCCCCGTCGACAGTATCCCCCCCCCCCCCTTAAAGAACATAATATATCTAATACTGCACAGTACATCGCTTTGTTTATTATATATATATATACTCGTTGTACACAAGCGGTATAAGTTCGACGGATTCGACTGAACTCGACGATTCTTTACGTCGTGCCGTAATATAATAATCACATTTCGATTCGGATATCAAAGGAAATTATTTACCAACGCAGCTACAGCAGTCGCTCGTCTGCGATCTAATAAAATGGGTATGATTGGCTTTTTTTTACTTTTATTTATTTTTGACGCCTAATAAAATAAATGATCATTTTATCGTCCGCTTTACGTGCAGTGCAATTGCTATTCACGTTGGAAAAAAAATGACAGCGTTTACTTTGTTTGATTATCGCTTGTCGTACCTACTGTAGAGAAACTTTGTTGACAATTATATCGAATACGGAAGAACGAAAAAATAAAACTAATTGATTCCGGTTTAAAAGTTAAAAATGCATTTGGTCTGTCCATCAAACAAAATATACTAAAAATACTGCGTGATCCATTTAACGTAAAGTATCACTCATTATTTTAAAAAACAATAAAGTTTTTAAAAATATTTCTTTGTAATTTTT
>JACXSJ010003926.1:6302-17852 GCA_014851325.1 Pentalonia nigronervosa
ATTTCAAAACTGTGACCAACTGGCAACTACTATATTATGAAACATAAGTTAATATCTATAATACCTATAACGCTATAACATATTTTTACAGAAAGTAGCAGTAGCAGTTTTCCAATGTGACCAACTACTAAAAATTAAAAAGTAGCAGTCACTGTTATTTTCATACTGGAGTAGCAGACTGTGATTGCTACTTTGTGATTACAGTGAAAAATCACTGCTACTGTTATTTTATGTCATCACTAATAATTAGCATAATATACATCGTATTTTCTTTTACTCGCCGAGGGATATATAATACGGAACGGACAAAAAACCCATATTCCGACACGTCGCGTCGGTATTATCTGTGGAGTGCACACCCCCTGGCAGCGACGTTTTGAGTGGGACGCCCATGGAAACCAATGACGAAATCGAACAGCTTGTGGTAAGTTTTACTGCTGATGATTGTGCTCCATGATTTTCATGTACTTACTGCCTATGGTGATTTTATGCTTCACACTTTTTAGGCTCAAACTACCGACGTTGAAATGGTGCCAACCACAATCGCGCCCCTCGTCAATCCGCCCGTTTCGGCAGTTGCGCCAATTTTAAGCTCATCAACCCCGTCAGTAGAAGCTTTTAACAACAAACTATCCCCGGCAGTGGGGGCTCTCAATAACAAACCATCTGTAACTCTCAGTAGTCTTTTGGTACCGCAAGTCGCACCTCTCATCAGTTCAACTATATCAACAATCGCTCCACTGATAAATTCACCCATGTCTCCGATTGTACATGTAAACAACACGACAGTGTCCACAGTCACTTCTCTTAATAGTACTCCTGTGTCAACAATCTCTGTGCTCAATAATCCTTCGGTAGTGACCTCTACCCAGCAAAATATTGTAATGCAACATTTGCAATTTCAGCAATTGCAACAACTGCAACAGCAACAGCAACAACTGCAACACCAACAACAGCAGCAACTCCAACAGCAGAAACAACAACTACCAACACAACAACAACAACAAATCCAACTCCAACAAATGCAACAGATAAAACACCACCAACAGCAACAAATAAAACAGCTTCCACAACCACAATTACTACAGCAGCTGCAACAAGTAAGAATTCTGTCTTATCGAACTAAAAATTCTAATGTTTCTAATACTATGGTATTACCCTCCTGGGCCCTGGCTTAGTTGAACATAAAATTAAAGATAGTGCACGGTTGTACAATATAATTTTGAAAACAAATAGAACGTAATATATTATACCAACTAATAATTGTAATTATCCTTGTTCCTTATTTGGTTATATTGCTCTATACAAGACTACCACTTCAGTCTATGACATAGCCAGAATTTTACTTGTGGTGGGAAACTGATAATCTGTTATATTAAAAATTATGCTGATGTTGTGGGTATATAATTTAGACTTTTACTGTTTAGGATCAAAACCTATATATAAATTAAATTTTAATTTATATATATTATTATACCTTTAATGTATTATTCGTAGAACACTGAAAATACTTTTTAATTTTTCTTGAAATTTCATGGAGGGGTTAAGTCCCCTCGACTCCCTTGGCTCCACCACTGACATCAATTTTGTTATGAAGTTGTAACCACTACAATCTATGAACAACTTCTGACTTTTAATCATTTTTACTATTCAAAAAGATACAATACAATATAATTTAATAACAAATATTTGAAGATTTTTAGTAAGTACAAATGTACAATTAATCATATTATGTTCATTGTCCTGGAAAAATACAATTTTTTTAGTTTTGTTTTAAGTAGTATAGTTTAACTTTTGAAACTTTTATACTTTAACGGACACCAATATTTTTGTTAGTTTTTTAAGGGATAGGATTATGTATTTTTAGCATAAAACTTTTGTTGAAACTAAAATTGACGGTCAGAATTGGTTTTGAAATTTGTAATTTTTGCGATACTGCACTACTGCTTAGGCAGATAACATAGCATACGGGTAACCTTGAGTTACAGGGTTCAAACTATTATTTCTCATAGCTTAAAAAATGTAGGAAATTTTTACATTTTATAAATATATTTTTGAACACTAATTTTATATATTATTTATAATTCAATACTTGGATCTGTTGTTTGTAACCTAAGCAATCTAGATTTTCAATGAGAAAAATGTTTTAAGTACAGTTATAGTTAAGTACCAACTTGTATCAAGGTTTGAGTCCATATAGTTCGATGAGTATCACTTGTTGGTATGTCGGCAAGTCACACATGTAAGTGATATAACTTCATGAGAGCTCAATTTTGAACTTAACTTGGTGTACCTTGAAAATAATTATTAAAAACATGTGATTATAATAATTCGTTATGTTAGTGGGGTAATAAGTACTAATAACTAATAAGATATTCTAAAAATAAAGTCTCAACTACTATAAATTAAAAATAATTTTGTTATAAATTTTACATTTTTACAGTATACAGTTTGGCAAATACATAATCTATTATTTAATTATTATTTATGTACAGCAACCACAGCAACATCAACAGTTACAACAACAACCAACACAGCAACAACCTCAACAACAGCAGCAACTTCAACAACCACAACAACATCAACAGCTACAGCAACAACAATTAACATCACAGCAGCAACAACAACTAACATCACAGCAGCAGCAGCAGCAACAGCAGCAACAACAACAAGCAGTACAGCAGTCACAACAACAAGCAGTACAGCAGCCACAACAACAAATGGCTCGACAACAGCAGCAACAACAAGTAGTACAGCAGTCACAACAACAACAACCAACGTCACATCAGCAGCAACAAGCACCACAACAACAGCAGCAACAAACGCCACAACAACAGCAGCAGCAACAGCAACCATCACCACAACATCAACTTACCATTAAAAGTTTAATAAATGCAGACAATGCAGCGGTAAGCATTTTTCTAAATAATCTTATTAACTTATCACATGGATATAAGTCAATGCAAATAATTGTTAAAACTGTATATCATAAAAGAAGTAGTAGATTAGAATATTACACATCAGTCTCCACTAAATTTCTGCCTTACTACTAGTTTGAGCAGTACCTAACTATAAAAATCAATTACTCAGAAAAATTAATTTAAGTATTTTTGTTTTTTTCTGAATGAATTAAATATTTAAAGTAAAACTTTTTAATGAAATAGATGGAAAATTAAACCAAAAATTTGAAAAAACTGTTAGTTTTGGGATAAATAAATTATTTTTTACATTTTTCTCTTGTTTAGAAGTTACTTCTTTTCCATTCTAGCATTACCCATTTATTAAATACTAGTAAATATTGTATAATTATCATAAAAAATCAAAAAGTTATTATTGGAGCATAGTGATTGGCCAGAGCCAATGTGTACTGCAGTCAAGCATCGTCTGGCATCACTAACTTCCAGATGGATGATTACCCTGGGTTTTAGTGACAACATCTCGGCCTCCATAAACACGTTAATGTATTTCTTAACCAACCTTAACCCCCCCACAAAAATGATTATAGCCATAATTGCAGATGCTTAAGATCAATAAAAAAAATTTGTCTGTGTTATCCCATTTAGATTTAAGATCTGTGTAAATAAGTATGTATAAAATTGTGATATGAAGCATTATAAACTCTTGAACTCTTGTCTTCACAAGCTCAAGTTTCCGGAGATAATTTTTTTTTTGCATTTATTCTATTATATTAAATTATTTGTATATTATATGAAAATAACAATAAATCTATTTGTCTAAATCGCCCCATGGTGGCGATTAATATAATTAAAAAATAAATAAATAAATAATGCATTAATAACTTAATATTATACTTAAAACCCATTTGCTGACAAATTGAATTATTTTAGAGGTCGGTTTAATGACATAATGTACATAAGCATTTTTATTGTTATTGCAATTTATTTTGCGATATGGCTGTATATAAATAGCTTCCTAGTTATGGTTTTAGGCTCGGCTCTGCTTAAAATATAATTGGTAACCTGAAAAAAAGCTATGTAGGAATCAACCTTGCTTCTCAGCCTAGTTTTTAAATATGTTGTAAAAATCAAAATAATTTATCATTTTTTTCACAATTTTTTTTATATTATAATATGAAACAACTTGGTAAAACATATTATTTATATATTTTTTCACAGTTGTTAACAAAAACACGTTTGCGTGAACTAGTTAAAGAAGTAGATCCAAATGAACAACTAGAAGAAGACGTAGAAGATCTTATGTTGCAATTATCTGACGATTTTGTCAACGAATTAGTCAAAGCAGCATGCATATTTGCTAAACATAGAAAATCAAATATTGTTGAAGTTAAAGACGTCCAAATTTATTTAGGTTACTATTGAAATAATTATTAAAAAAACTTGTCAAATATATGATTTTATTGCATTTTGAATAAAATGTATAACCATTGTATATGTTTTACAGAACGTTACTTAAATATGTGGATACCTGGTTTTGGTACTGATGAATTAAAACCATACAAAAAAGCACCAATTACAGAAGCCCATAAACAAAGAACAGCACTTATCAAAAAAGTTGCCAGTAAAAAATACTAGTTTAGATATTAATTTGTAACATGTCACTAGCAATACTGTTCAGAATTTCTTTAACATTTATTTCTGATTGTTAAAAATACTACTAAAGGGCTATATAATATAAAATTGGATGAATGTAAGACTTATTTAAATAATAAAACAATATTTTTTCATCATTAAAAAGTTTTGAATTCGCTTATATTGATCATATTATTCTTAACTGATTTTTTTTATAAAATGTCTTCTTTGTTATGTTAAATTATTTATATTAAATAAACATGCTTCATTAAGTGAAAATTTTTATAAATACCTCTATACTGATGAATTTATGAAATTACTAAGCCCGTTTTTAATATTACAACTTTTCAAACTTCAGTGACTTTTTTTTACTTAGTGATGTTTTTTATACTTTTTTGTTGGAATATCAATCATTGTTTATTAAAATTTTGAATAAAGTAAACCTATATTTTTATATTTATCAAGTGAAAAATAATGGGGACATTTCTTAGAACTAAAGTTTTTTAAGTTGGAAGTTTATTGAGTAAATTAATGAGTATTAAGTATTAACGTAGTGCAACACATAAGCATTAATAATCATATATATTAAAGAAGTAATATGATGCAGACACCAGAGGGTGGATACTTTTGTTAATCATGTATGCATTTAAAATTCCTGTCACCAGATCATAAATTATTTATGATGAATAATATTCAATTAAATACACAGCACACAAAAAATCAAATGCTAATAAAATAGTAACTTACAAATGGCAGAATTAATACAAAATATTAAATGCAGTATCCATTCACGTCTCTCATATGCGCTATGTAATGCACCGGTATTATCCCTAATAACACGCACTCTTCAAAATTAAAATAGCAAATACAACCGATGTCGTCCAGCAACATTTCACAATTGTTAAGGCCAGCAGATGGATGATATAAATAAGGACTGAATTGTTGAAAAATTAGTTTTAAGCAATTACCGTGCTAATACGTTTATATATATTTTTAGGTGGTACAATTCTCTGATCAACTTTTTTTCAACAACAATTTATTTTAAGAGTATAATTTACTTAACATACCAATCAACCTACATTAATTTAAAGTCAATTAGTTCATTAGTTTAGGTTAACATGTTTTTTGAAAAATTATACAAATTAAATACCGATTGGCCGTCATGTGTTAACTGTAAATACAGTATTGTAGATAGTATTATAGACGATTTTCCTCTACTTAGCTCTGAACTGCTAGATATATTTATCTTATTTGAACTTGCAAACCTAAAATTTGTTTTAACATTGATTTACCATATAAATAATTGCTTTAAAATAAATAAAAATTCTATTATCACAATTTAAATTGAAATGACATAGTAGTGACAATAGATCAAGCTTATGGTATCGTCATAGAGAACAAATATAATATAAAAAAAATATTTATCATGGTCATTGGTCACAAATTTATTAACATATAATGAGTATCTATAAATAAGTTTCATATTTACTCAAAAACATAAAATTAATAAAATACAAAAATGGATCAACATAAATACTCAATATTGAATGTTGTATACAATTTAGCAAAAACATTAAGCATTTTATTTATAAGTTTGGTTTACATGAAAAGTCAATTGCAATGCTTATCTATAATATTTTGTAATTCTGTAAAAATTTTTATGTTTTTATTAAAAGTTAACAGTGTTAGGTCTAATTGACTACTTATTTAACTATTTTACATTCAACAAACATTTCTTTATAAATTAACAGCACAAACTTACAACGGCCACATAAATTAACAACAAATAAATATTAACCAGCAATAAGGTTACCATGGCATAAAAACAATGAATTCTTTTAATTGTGCTCAAAATATTTTGATACATTGTCATTAATATTAAATGACATCTTCTAGGGACATGATAATCATTTTAAGTAATTCATTTTCCTGTTCCGATTCAAATGAAATTAAACAATCCAAATTACCCAACTGCGGTGATAGTCCTAAAAATAGAGCTAACTTAGTTGCCAATGGATTTTTATCCTCTATTACAGGGTCATTATCTGGTTGCATCTAAACATAAACATGACACCATATACATTTTGTATTAGCTACAAAATATTACAAACTGAACATACTTTGTCTGCAGTAAGCTTATGAACCCTACCATCTGATCCTAAATAGAATATTGAAAAACCATCATGCCACCTATAATACAATAAAATTATTATTTAACAAATTAATTAATTGACTACTAAAATTACAGTTAAGTTTTTAATAATAAAGATGGAATTTGTTTTAATATTATTTTATGTTAATAATATTTAATTTTTCTTAAAACTATGTTAAAACATATTATTCAATTTTTATTATAATAGGAAAATAAATATGTAATTTAATTTCTAAACTAAACCCAAATAGTTATTATTAAACTATTGCATAAATAGTAATATAGTGGAGTCTAGAGCATATTTTTTGCAACTTAAAATGTATGTGATAATTTTTGTTGAAATATATCAATAGTTATGTTTGCCCTTGAAGCTAAACAGTGTATGACTTTATAGTAAAACTTCTATGCTGCCAAGTTATGCCAGATTTTGTTTTTTGTTGCAATTTAAAAATGAATAGTTGTAGAAACTGACATTTTTACATATGATACAGCAGATAATTTTACCCAGGTTTTTTTTCTAAATAAGATTAATTTTTTGCTAAGTTGTAAAAGTATGCATGTTTTATAATAGTTTTGACTGTGTTAATTTATCAACAAATGTTATGTAATTAAATAAAAATGTACATACGATTCTACATTTTCTTTAATGACTTGTTCTAAGTTCCAAAGTCTGAATTTCCAAAACTTCATGAACACTTTCATTCCTGATATACCTTTGATTCTCCAGCGTATTTTAATTGTTCCATCTTCTGGGTGTTTAGTTATTTTCAATATATCAAATTTTACAAAAGCATACTTTATATGGCCCATCAAACGCAGTATAGAAATGGTTGACATGAAGTATTCTAAACCTCTAAAAACAAGTTTCACATAATAAGTTATAAATTATATAGTAATTATTTTTCATTTTCTTACACACTCTTCGTTCCTCTTATGTTATTCTCAAATACCAATTTGGGATGGTATAATGCATAGTCCAAATTTTGTTTAAACATTAATGGTAACTAAAATAAAAAAAAAATGAATATATTATTGAACAAACACACCATATGAGCAGTATTATGCAAGTTCAATGTTTTAACAATTTTAATATGGTGGATTACTTACATCTTCTCCCAACCTATTATAAACATGATCAAGCTGCTCTACATTCGGTAGTCCTTTAGAATCTGATGTGCTGACATTTTCATTAGACTTGGTAGAATTATCTTGTTTAAGCTCAGTACTGTTACAGACATCATTTTTGGGATTTGTATGTCTGTTAAACCATTCGACGGCCATTTCTGCGGACTGTTTGTTTTTGACAGGTCGAACAATGTAGTTGAGCAACGGTTGTGACTGACGGAATAAATTGTCAGCATAATTGATTTTGCACATTGTTTCGACCTGAAAACAAAATAACCACCCCATTGTAGGAAACACCCTTGGCAGGTGACCTTATCGCACAGCAAACTAAGGTCACGGGCGAGAGGATTACCTGGGAGAGTCTAGACGAATGCTGCTGAACGGTGTCCGACACGATGTGACCGCCGTATGCCGACGTTTTGGCCGTGACCAACAAATACTGATGGCTGTTTCCGATTTTCGTGCAGATCTTGCGCACGGAGTTGGCCATGGTTCCACACTGGAAACCTACGGTGACGAGCTCCAAATGCTAGCAACTAGTGCAGAATTGAGGTGTTTAGTAGGGCGTTTTTGTGACGCTCCTCAGAGAAAATCAACTCACATCCAACAGAGAACAGCGAAATCCACGGGGCCGGCGGCACTGCGCGCGCAAAGAGAAATGAAAAGATGTGCACGATCGTCGGTCGAACGCCGAACGCTGATAACGACTCGTAAAATGTGACAACGCTTATCACAGCTTGCGAGACCGCAGAACAAATTAAATTTAATCTGTTCTGTGCTCCTCAGGGCTCAGACCCCGGCACTCCGTTCACAGACTTCCACACAAAGTTAGTACAGAAGTCTATGACCCCGTTATGCGCATTACAGATATTAGAGGTGTATACACACAATTTGTAACATGTCACTCAATATTTAAAGTAGACAAGTCAATAAACCATTGCTTTAACATAC
The DNA here is from genome assembly GCA_014851325.1 of Pentalonia nigronervosa. Lineage (NCBI taxonomy): Eukaryota > Metazoa > Arthropoda > Insecta > Hemiptera > Aphididae > Pentalonia > Pentalonia nigronervosa. The sequence continues at coordinate 15,081 of JACXSJ010003926.1, forward strand.
TTGTCCTCAACTAACTTTAATTTATTACATACCTACTTGAAAAACTGCGTCCACGTGTTATAGGACTTAAGGAATTGTAACTGCAATTTAAAATAACTGTTTAAGTTAGGAAAAGCCACTTTTTGAATTGTTTTATTTTTTTAACAAAAACGTAAAAAAAAATCCTACATTAAACAAATATACTGCTTCTTTCTCACATTTTTCAGGTGTCTTATAACAGGGGCCAGAGGGTGCATAATAAGAGCTTGAAGGTGCTGAAACACCAACAAGCACCCCCTAGTTGCGCCTATGACTATGTTCATACGCTCAGTTTTTTTTTATATTATGTTTATTTTGAAACGAATTATATGCATTTTAAATGTAAGCACTTAAAATTAATTATTCGTGTATTTTAACACATTGTAAAATAAAAATAGAAAAAAAACTTGGCTCGAGTACAGTAAATATTCTTCTCAACAAATTCGACAATATTATGGCAATTTTCTCTATTATTAACAATAATTAACTGTAATCAGGATTCAATACATATCATATATTTTGCTATGCTTATTTTTAGATATAATGCGTATGTTATTATTCCAGTAAAAAATACTTTATACAGTGGAACCTCGACTATCCGAAGTAATTGGGACCATACAAAGTTTGAAAACGTGAAAGTTCGGTATTGGAAACTGTTAATAAATACATTGTATGTATACATATATTATGTACATCTTGACATATATTTAATTCCTATTATTATAATCCTACATATCACAAAAAAAACATAAAAGTTTTATTGTTATATATATATAAATTACATTATTTAGAATTTATTTTTATTAATTATTTAGGAATATATACATTTATTTATTACATAGGAACATATACATATTTAACATAAATTTGTGGTATTTTTTTGACAAAATTATCAATTTTCATTTGATGAAAAGCTGTGACGTTCGGATAATAGAGGGTTCATTTAACAGAGATTAGGATAGTTCAATCAAAGTTTGACTTTTTTAAGCTCAGAATACTGAGAAAAAAATCAAAATTGTTTCAAGTCACCTCCATTGACAGTATCATTAATTTGTTGATTATAAATACTAATAGTAAAATTAATTACTATATTTAATAACAATATAAATATACTTAGTTATTAACTGATAGGCATATAGGCCGACAGATTGAATTCAAATTTAACACATGCACATCCATTAGATACAATGACCTACACTATTTTTATAGATGACAAAATAGACTCTATAATCTGTGATGTAAATATAAAAATTTGCAAAAAACCGAAAAAGCTCATCTAACTCCTAATTTCCATAACAAAAAATACAAGCGGAATTTTGGAAGACTCTTTTATTTTTGTTGTTTTAAACCCCTGAACATAAGTGATTTTGTATGTATAAAGTTTTGTGGATGATCTATTTGTCGGGGAGTGAATAAAATTTCAGAGAGTGTATTTACCCTCCCCCCCCCTGAAGTATACGTGGATTCAATACTGATATCAACAAAGTTGGAAAAGACCGATGAAACGACAGTATAAACCAAGACTCGGGACGCTAGATATAAAGAATTGAAGAAATTATTTAGAATAGAGAAAAAAGAAAAGCTGTTACGATGGCGGCGAAGACTCTTGAAGTCTTAAAGCCAAGCAGGAGAAACTTAAAATATTAACTATTTAAGATTATATAAATATAAACCTAACATCATAACCTGTAAGTTGATTTGTATTAACCATGCTTTTAAATGTTAATAATTATTAATATAGGCGGAACTAGACATTTTCATTAGACTGGACCACTCATGAGAACCGTATCTATCATGTCCAAAGGAAAAAATAAAGGACAAAAAGGAATACCAATATTTTTCATTACAATAAAAATATAAAACATAAGTAATTATTAAAGTCATAAATCTAAAATTATACTACTTTCAATTAAAAAAAAAATCTTACATATTGTGAAATACAGATACTAAATATATCTAAATTTTTACCTTAAAGTTAAGACTTATAAGGCTGAACGACGTTCATACGGGACCTTTTTTTTTAAATTCTTCAATCACATCATTGATGTCGATATTTTTTGCCATGATTTATTCGATGTATAGAAGTATTAAATTTTCCAATAGTCTTTGAGTCCTTGTCGTCCGTAGCTTAGGTGTTAGCTTCGAAAAAGCTCTTTTACACTTGTGGCCTGTATAATGGAGAAACCTTTTAATACTTTTCTGTAGTAAAAAAAAATGATCTCAATACCACTTTCTTGTAACCATTTTAACCAAAATGCACAGTCTTTATTAGTAAGAATATCATCTTTTCGTGCCTTCCAAAAGACGTATTTAACTTAAAAATTCATCTTTTGATAAATCAAAATAATTAGTCAATAATTTAATGTCGTCTTTACTCAATTCAAATTTCAACATTTTCCCCACTCCAGCAATGATTGTAATGCTTTTTTAATTGTAACGTTTATCAATTCTTTGTACTAACGAATCAACTGATGGATACATTGTAGTAACTCGGATTTCCTCATTCTTGATCTCAAATACAAACTGATTTTTCCAATTTTCATATCTACATGCAGTAGGGTGGCCCTTAGTTATAGATGAAGAAAAAAAATATTAATATTTTTAATTTCTCACCCCTCCATATTGTTCATTACTATAAGAAAGTAATTTGTGTCAAATTTGGTCATGACTATTCAACCCCTTCACGTGCCACAAGAGGGTGGAAAAATTGCAAAATAGGGTTGATATGTCGTTTTTTGAGTGTAATTCAATAAC
>JACXSJ010003927.1:6626-17830 GCA_014851325.1 Pentalonia nigronervosa
TTAGGGGAAGAGGATGGTTCCCAAAAGTAGGTACTAAAAATATCACTAGAAGATATCATGCGGTGCTAAAAGGATTAATTATTTAAGCCATAAAATTGATGAATAATTCAAAAATGTCAAAAAATAATATCAATCACTGAAATATCCATAACTCAGCTATTTTTTAACATAGGAAGTTGGTTTTACCACTAAAATTCATAAAAAAATAAGAGTAAAAATAACTAACCAAAAAATAGTGGGGTTGCTATTTAAAAAAAAAAGTTGTTATGCGCATGCGCGAAATGAAATGGCATAAAAATTGTTTAATTACTTTAATAAGTTATAACAAACTTTGTTAAGCACCACAAACAAACAGAATTCAAATATCTTTAATATTTGTTAAGTTATAGAGTGTTTCCAACAACCGATTACACACTGTATACTATATACCAGTGGTTCTTAACCTTTTTTTGTTCAGCGCCCCCTTTATCGTAATAACTAACTGTTAACGCCCCCATGCCCCCTTATGCAAAATCAAAATTTCTTCTTATAAACATATATATATATATATTTTTTTTTTTTTTTTATTCATCAGTTTATTTTAACATTATTATCTAAAGTAAAAACTCTTATTTTTAGATAATAATGGTTATATTTTACACCACTTAACATAAACATTTTACTTTACTATACAAAAAGAATTACTTAACTATCTATGAAAAAAAAAAAATATAAAATATAAAAATTATAACTATCAATGACATGAATTATTTGTAGTGTTGTTATATAATATTAAATATTAATAAATTGTATCATTTTTAATCTCCGAGTTTGAAAAGCTAACCGCCCCCTCAACGTCCCCTTCAAAGGGATCGCCCCCCAGAGAGACTGAAATGTCCCCAAAGGGGCGGTACCGCCCTCGTTAAGAACCTCTCCAATATACATATATATTTCTTTAACTTTTAAACTTTTAACATTTTAAGGCAATAACCTCTATGAATGGAGTATGAGCCAGACTATGCCATACGGAGTATTCAAGTGGGTAGAGCCAACACTCCAAGTGTTAGATAATTTTACTAATAAATCACCGACAGGAAGGTATATGAGGTGGATATATCATATCCGCAAGAACTTCATAATAAACACAACGATCTTCCTTTTTTCCCGTAAAACAGCATCCCACCCTGGTCAAAAATACATAAACTTATAGCAACATTAGAAAACAAGAAAAATTACTTATTATGTATACTTATTGTTGACATTAAGTACACATTGCATGTCTAAGGTAGCCGAAGACATTATAGTTTGGCTTTAAAATACGTTTCAATAGTATTGAGGCGACTTAGTATAGCAGGTATTATTTTTTTTCAACTTGTCTGTATCTTCTTTGATTAATTGTAACGATACTTCACCTCTTGTAATATGCTCTGTAATTTCTATGCATGTTAATTGTAACTTTTCCGTTTATTCTTCTTGAATTTGAATAGATTTATTACTTTGTTCGAGTAAATGTTCAAATTTATCTAATTTAGAAGAAAATGATTTGATCGGCTGTTCGAGATTTGAAATATTTTTTTTTTGTTTCACTATTCTGAGAACTACCAAACACGTTCATGTCTTTAGCTCGACTGACACTATTTTTTAACATCACTCATATTTATCCAACTATTGTGTATTATCGAATCCTAACCATTTCACAAAACTTAGATCTCCCTTCTTACGAATAATTTTCTCAATTAAATAATCGTTTGGATAATTTGTTTTAAATATTTCTTCAGAGTAAAAACAACTAGCGATCGGTTTTCCTGTATAATCCTGTAGTTGATATGTGGTAGGCAACGTTTTGTTTATTTTAATAATTTTAAATATTTCAGTAGACCAGCTCGGGAAATATCTTTTTGTAAATGCACCTTTATATGTGTTTATACGTACGTTATCATCGACGATAAATTTAATTTTTCCATTAATAATTTTTCGTTGTTTTTTGTCACCGATGATGGATCTGAATCAGCTTGCATTGGTGTCATTCCTATAGTTCTATGTTTTGAATTGTTATATTCGTCAATCATTAATGGTGAAATAGATATCCAGTTGTGTGAACCTCGCGCTGTAAACTCTCTATACATTTTTTCTTTTAGTGTAAGGTTGAAACGTTCTACGATACATGCTTTCACGATACTAAACGTTGAATATTTATGTATTTTATATTTTTTATCAACGCATCAAATGTCGAATTGTAAAATTCTTTATCATTGTCAAGCTGTAATAGTTTTGATGAGCGTTTAAGCAGTATTTTAGACATTGTAATTGAAACTTCTTTACCAGTTTTGGATTTTAATGCTATCGCCCAAGCAAACTTTGTAAAACAGTCTATAACGCACAGGATATACTTGTACCCCTTATTTTTTTTATTACCACCAACCAAATTATATCATCCCGTACTCCCAGTAAAATCAAACAAATTAGTATTCACACTTTGTAAACAATGTTATATAGATAAAATTAGACAGTGTACACACAACGAAGCTCAGAAGTCGCTTACAGGAACTTGGACCACAGTCGGAAGTGCAAAAAGCTTTAGAGAAAGATTATAAAATCTTAAAAATTTATGAAGTGCAATATTTTGAAAAAAATCTAATATATTGTTTAAGGAGTATATAAAACGATTTTTAAAAATTAAGCTAGAAACTAGCTCGTGGAAAAATGACCGTCGAACAGTTAATGATTATATTTCAGCAGTAAAAAATGCAGTAGGAATCGATTTGGATATAGAAAATATAAAAGAAAATCCCGGATAAAGAGCACTTGCTAAAATGTGTCTAAATTCGTTTTGAGGCAAGTTTGGATAAAGATCTAATCAAACAAAAACCGAGATAATAGCAAAACCGGACAGGCGGTATAAATTATTGTTGGATAGTAAACTAGAAATTCAAAACATAGTGTTTTTGACGGAAGATTTATTCGAAATGTGTTATAAATAAATTAACGAATACGTCGGAAACAAATATAATACATATATTTACATAGCAGCGTTCACAACATCAAATGCCAGATTATGATTTCAAACTTGATGCCCTCGAGCAGTAAACTCTCTATACATGTTTGTTTTTAAAGTTCGGTTAAACCTTTCAATAAAACAAACTTTTGTCGTGGAATATGTGCTATACTTTTTTATATTATACTGTGTCATTAACATGTCAAATTTCATATTGTAAAATTATTTTTTATTATCTACCTGCAACAATTTGGGCGATCTATCAATAAAGGCCTTGTCAAACAGAGCGCGTTATTATCGTCGCGTTATTAATGCTACCGCTGACGTTACATACGTCATACAGAAACCAAAGGGTCACGTTAAAATAGGTAGGTTGATAGGTTGATAGTAGTTGATATTATAGCTGTATTGTTAGTACGTTTGCAAGGTATAAATGGTATAGTTTACATTAAAAATATGTTCAGTAGTTCAGACGAAGAAGAACTTTTACTTTTATTTGCAATAGCTGGAAGTCAACAAAAGAGGAAGCGAATTTGGATTCATGAAATAAATAAAAAAAGAGAAAATTATGACGAATACCACCGTTTATGTCGTTTATGTTCTACACGAAGACCGTTTTTATTTGTACTACCGGATGTCCCAGGATAGTTTTGAAGAATTGTACCAACTGATTTTACCAAGGATTGAAAAAATAACTATAAACTGGAGGAAACCAATATCCGCAAGAGAATGACTTGCAATGTCTCAGGTATACAATAAAAAATATCTAATATAAAAAAATAAACAAATAAACAAATCACCTTTTTAATTAACCAAATTAAATTATTGTTTATTATACTTTAAATTAATAGCTATTATAAGTGTTAGTAGTTATATTCATTATAAGTATACCCTGTAGAACAGTTTTCTGATGATGATATTTCGTTTTGAAAAGCATTTGATTTTGGTTGAGGAAAATCAGAGTCGGTTGAATAATTGCTCATTGAAGTATGCAGGGAAAGTGAACTTGAAGGGCCGCGTTCATCTAGTTCTTTTAATTCCATGTCATTGAATAATTTAGCAAGTTCTAGTTTAACCTTTATTTGATTTCTCTTTGAAAACTTTTTGAAGGTTCCTGCATAACTGAGAAATAAGTGGTCAACACTATCATATATATGTTTCTTTTTATTCCCCAGATAACTAATGACTTGTTTACGCCAACATGCTAATCATTAGGTTCTTTACTTTTTGTTTTGATTTTTTTCGGTGCAGGTAATGTAGAATCAGTACGCGTGTATAATTCTGGATCATCCGATTCGTCGACGTCTAAAAATGATGTTGATGCCTGTGGAGAAGTTATCTATGAAGGATATGTTAATTCTTGTGTCTGTATCTGTAATGGAATGTCAGTTGTAATATTGGATGTCGTTTGTCTTGGAGCTAAAGTTTTGTCTAAAAATTGTAACTGACTTGCCCACGGCCAATTTCGATACTTTTTAGTGGCTTGTCCTGTTGTACCTTTTATTTATTTTTTGTATAGTAAATAGCTGTCTCTTAGGCTTTTCCATTTTTTTTTTAGCACTTCGTCTGATAATAAAACAATATAATTTTTAATTATTTGAAATTCTGAATGGAGTGATGAATATATTGATTTTAAAATGATGAATAATAAAAAAATTTAAATTTTAAAATTCACGTTTAAAATAATGATTTAATAAAAAACGGTGTTAGATATAATGTAAATAAATAAAATATCCTAATAAAAATATATATTTTTGATTTTTCTATATAAATTCCTCGGTGTCAATGTATATTTTTTTAGGTACTTGGCCTCAGGTGATTCCTATCAGACTATAGGATTTTCATTTCGTGTCGGACATACAACTGTAGGCTTAATAGTGAAGGAAGTCTGTACAGAAATATGGAATGTCTTACAACCCACATATATGCCTAAACCTACGGAAGAAACTTTGAAAAACTCCGAGATCGGTTACAAAGAAATATGGAATTTTCCAAATTGCGTAGGCAGCATCGACGGCAAACACATATCTATAAAGTGTCCTAATAGTGGATCCATTTTATAAATTTATCATAGTAGATATTGGCAGTTACGGGCATCACAGTGATAGTGGTATAAAAGGGAAATCTCTGTTACCTCCTAAGGCACTACCTGGTACAATTGAATTAGTTCCACATGTATTAATAGGCGATGAGGGTTCTGGATTGCAAACTTATCTCTTACGCCCTTTTCCGAGATCGGCAGTCTTATATGATGAAAGAAAACGAAAATTTAATAGAAAGCTATGTAGAGCAAGACGTGTAGTAGAAAATGTGTTTGGTATACTAACACAAAAATGGAGAATTTTTTTAAGACCTATTGAGAGTAACGTACAAACGACAGTGCATGTAGTGAAAGCCACAATTTTATTAAAATGAAACAAAGTACAATTGTTGTCAACGACATTGAAACCTCACATGACATTCACGGGCTTACATCAGCAAGACCAACAAATCGCAGATCATCAACTGCTGCATTTGAAGTTCGAGAAAAATCTGTAAATTACTTTAACCAATAAAATACAAATATAAAATGCACAATGTAATAACTATTGTAATAGCTTTATAATAAAATAATTAAAATAATAATAAAATAATACAATTTAGTTTTAGTTAATAATTTTTTTTTTTATATTTAACATAATATATATAAAATTATATATAACATTTTCTACATACCATTTTCATTCAATTCGTTTCCAATATTTTTCCAAGTCTCATCCTTCAAACCAACATTCTTATAATTTTTGCTACTAGTATCATACAGAAACATATATTTTCTCACCAATTCTATGAGTTGTTCTGTCATATTGCAATATTGATCGACAACGACGGAACGACAGCTATTGCAACAATGAATTAAAATAGTGATTACTTTTGTTATATTATATAATATATAATATGTTATATTTATAATATAATTACTAGCAGGGGTCCTTGATTGGGATGTCTTGTTGCATCTGCGATATGTACTCCTTGCCAAAAATAAACGCTATATCGCGCGTGATTTTGTAATTTTGTACAACGTCGCATTCTACCACCGCGTTAATCACGCTGACGAGTCATGTCTGACGGTCAATTCATGAATGTCATTGAATACAACGCGACGTTAATAACGCTTTCACGCACGTGAATAACGCGACAATACCGTAAGTATTGTAGACATGGCCTTGGTCACTTCACCACCTGTTTTTGTTTTTAAAGGTATAGTCCAGGCGAATTTCGTAAAACATTCAATCATGAAGAGAATATAATTATATCCATTGTTTTTCTTTGAAAGTGATATCATCTCAACTAAGTCTGCCTGCCATAGATCGTTTTTTTCCATACACATTTACTTCGCCTTGTATAATTCTTCCTAGCTGGTTTGTGGAGTTCGATTGCTATGTCACGTTTAGACATTTGGTATTTTCTTTATTATGCTCGATTTATAAAGTTCTTTAAAAATAGATAATATTTCGTTTGAAACACCCGTGTTTCCCGCAGATTGAGAGGCTAAAAGGTGTCGTAACCTATCGACTAACTCATTCAGATTATTCCAATATACTAAATTATGTGTTTGTAATTTAACACCCATCCCTATCGGAAATAGCTTGATAATAATTTGTTTATACTTTGTACCAGTTTTTTTAATTTTTGTTTCGTCTTGTGTCAAATGTGCTGAAGTTTGAAGTATTATTAATTTATATGTCTTTAGATAATTATCAGTGTATTGCATTGGATATCTAGAAAATAATAACCAGGGTTCGAAGTTCTAGCAAATGCATATTTGTCTTGGTTCGTCCTAGAACATCCAAAGTAAGATACAAATATGTTTCACACTTATTTGATGTCATACACGAAATTTTATTTTGCTATTTTTTGCATGTTTACGGTTTTTATTGCTATTTTGCTAATCTAAGGTTTTTAGTGCTATTTTTGGGTATATTTTCACATAAATACATATTATAGGAGCTATTTTGCTAATTTGGAGTTATAAATGCTGTTTATGGGACTATTTTTAGATACTAAAGGAAATAAACACATATTAATGAAAAACTAAATTATGATGGTACACATCCGAAATAAACGGAAAAAAGTTGTTATCGTCGATTAAATCGGACAATTTTGTTCGTTTCTAATAAATTGTTTATTTTTAAAACCGTGTCGTTAGTCACATCGTACTATCGCACTATCATCGGATTCGTTGTATTATTTTAATTTTATTTTAGTGTTCCGCCGTCATTTAGATGTGTCGCGTGTTCGATTGATCGTGAACTGTTGTACATACTCTCGTGTTTTTAGTGTTTTTATATTGATTTAAAAATGCCTAAAGTAAAACAAAGTTTATTTAATCGTCTCCAAACTTATATAAATGAATTTGGTTCTAATATTTTCTTAATTGATTGACGTGTATTATTTTGTAAAGTTTGTGAAATTAAAGTAAATTCAGACAAAAAGTTTAACGTATCACAACATTTAAAAAGTGACAAGCATATCAAAAGCCTCGTCCGATATGAACATCAAATACATCGAAAACAACAACAGTTATTGACAAGTACTATTACTAGAAAATCATCATTTAACAAAGATTTGTGTGAAGCTCTTATTTCTGCTAACATTCCTTTAAAAAAATTAGAATACCCAAAATTTAAAACATTTTTGGAAATTTATACAAAAAACGAAGTTCCATGTGAGTCCACGTTGCGAAAAGGATATGTAGACGAGAAATATACAATGAGACCATGGATAAAATAAGGGAAAAAATTTCGAACAAAAAAATCTGGGTCAGTATCGATGAGACCACCGATGCAGAGGGGCGTTACATTGCAAATGTAATTGTTGGTACTCTTGATGAAAATTGTGCAGGCGAATTTTTTTTACTAAATTCGGATGAATTAGAAAAAACTAACCACTCAACAGTCAGCAAACTTTTTGATAGATCGATGAGTATATTATGGCCAGCTGGTATCCAACATGATAACGTACTTTTATCCTTATCTGACGCCGCACCTTACATGATTAAAGCAGGAGAAGTTTTAAAAAGCCTTTATTCAAAAATGATTCATGTAACATGTGTGGTACATGGACTTCATAGGGTGGCAGAAGAAGTAAGAAGTCAATTTAATGCAGTAGATAAAGTGATTTCAAGTGTCAAAAAAATATTCAGAAAAGCCCTTAGTCGTTTACTTTTATTTAAAACGGAAGCTCCAAACCTTACTTTACCTCCAGAGCCAATTCTCACCCATTGGACAAGCTGGATTAATGCAGCGGTTTATTATTGCGAGAATTTTGGAATAATACACAGTGTTATTTTCATGTTAGACAGAAATGATGCAGTTAGTATTGTTACGAACCCCTGAATCACAATATTATAATAATATAATTTTTACATAATATTTTTAAGAACATCAGGAATAGTGTATTATACGACGACGACAGTGGCGTATTTTCAATTTTTTCTGGGGGGGGGGGTCCTTAGTTTATACATTATTAATATTAACTATGATATCTTGTAATAGTTACGTCCTTATGCAGTTTTTGTAGGAAGTTGAATAAAATATATAATCGTACAGTCTTATGTAATATTATATATATATATATTATATTTAGCACTATACTATATCAAGTATTGATATGTTTTAAAATAAATTCCAGTCGTCTCGATTTTTTTGCTAACTCCTCTATTACTTCATCAACAGTAATTTCAACTTCCCTGTGAATGTTTAATATGGCCAATCCATTTAGTCTTTTCTAAAACAAAATAACCACAAATATTAGTTTTAAAATTAAAATGTCTTAAATATTAATAATATTTTATTACCTCAGATATTATATTTCGTAGATATGTTTTAATTCTTTTTAGTGATAAAAAAGTCCGTTCGTTTGAAGCCGTAGATATAGGAAATGTAGATAAAATTTGAAATAACTTATTAACTCCTGGATATATGTTTGCATTACACAACTTCAGTGCATCAATTGAATTTTTTGGTTTTATTTCCAATTTTTTAAGTTTCCTTTGCCACAATTGGAACTCTTCTATTATTGAATTATTACCATTTAAATCTTCTTCGTAAAATTCAGCTAAATTTTTGAATTCTTCTTTTGTAGAATTCTCGTCAAAAAGAGAGTGAAAACTTGACAAAATATCAACATGATTAAGGAATCTAGATTTTAATTGGCTTATAAAATAATCTAAGTATGGAATAAAAACCGATATGCGAAAATATTCCTCAGGATTATTAGTTTGTATGTTTATTCTATGTACTTGTCTTTTGTTAATTCTCGGAATTGTCATTGTCACATTGAACTTGTCAGCAATTTTTTGGCAGCTAAAAAAATGTCTTCAAAATTTTTCTGAGCATGTTTTCTATAATCTTCTAACTCGAACAAAGTATCTTTAGCTGAATCCATGGCCAATTTTAAATCAATATTAATTTGTTGAAACTGTTTTGATAGTGGAAGTCCAAATCCAAATACTTTTGAAATTGTAACTACCGTAATTATAAATTCTGGTTGGAGAATTGAATTTCGAAAAGCACTAGCTTGATTTGACGTGTCTGTATGATCCCACTCGCAAATCTCTTCAAGAGCTTCTTCTACACATTCAAACAGTTCTAAAAAATCACTAACTGAATGATATCGTTCAATCCACCTAGTTTCACAATTTCTCTTTAATGATTTTTTAGAAATATTATTTTCTGACATTTCAATAGCTTTCGAAAGTACAGATTTTCGTTTCGGAAACACAAAAAAGTCTCTCAATTTTCCTATCGTTCCCATACAGTTCCGTATTTGGAAAACGTTACATGATACCGATACAGCAAGATTTAAGGAATGAGCAGAGCAATGTACATATAAAGCTAAAGGGTGTTCTTTTTTTACATAAGCTTGAACTCTATTATATTTCCCAGCCATCGCGGCTGCATCGTCATACCCCTGACCCCGAAGATATTTTGTATCTATACCAAACACTTTGAGATTGTCAAGTATAAGTCTTAATAAACCTTTTCCAGATGCATCAGTGGTTGGAACAAATTGTAGAAAATCTTCGTGTAATTCATGGGATTTTAAATCAATATACGAAACGCAAATAGACACTTGTTCGAGACTGGCTAAATCTGCATTTTCGTCGACAAGAACTGTAAAACATTTCGCTTTATTTACTCTGGCTACTATTTTATTGAGTAAAATTAAATTGCACGAATCAATTATAGCATTTTGACTAATAGGACTTGTATACTTTATAGTACCAGAACTTTCAAGGTGTATTTTGAGCGAAGCATCACCGCGAGCTCTAAAGCGTAATAAATTACGAAAATTTCCATCGTTAACATCATAATTATCAACGGTTAATTTTCCGAAATCCCGATGACCTCGTAGAGGTATATTTTGTCGACCGTATAAAATAATTGTTTCAATAACAGGTGAAATGTTTTTTCTATTTTCAAAAATTTGACGTGCCCTAGCAGTGTCTAATTGATTTTCAATAGATAAATGTACGTTTTTTTTATATCTATGAAATGATCTGCGACAAAGACGGATTGTTTGTGATACTGAAGTGTTATATGATTTTTAAACGTTTCCATTGCATGTTTCCAATTTTTAAAAGGTTTTCTAACCAAATTGCCTAGTGTTTGAGAATTTATGCCAGCTCCTGATTTAGCAAACGCTACACAAAACGTACAAAATGCACCATCTAATTTTGCGGAGTACGCTAACCACGGAAAAGTATGCAACCATCTGTATTGAAATTTTAAATTTTTGGATCGTTTGTCTTTGCCACTAAATATTACAGTATTAGGAAATTCAAAAGTAGGTTCGGGCTTCCAAATTTTTTTAAGAACTTCTTCTTTCTCTACATCTGTTAACGAGTGGTTAAAATAAAATCCAATATCAAAATTGTCAAAATTATGTTCATTTTCTGTTTCAGTATTGTCAGATTGTTTTGACAGTTTGGTACGTTTGACATTATTATCTATATTTTGTGAAATTAGTCATTTATTTGGAGAAGTGACGGAAACTAAAGATTTGTGATGGTCAAATTGCAGAACATTTGTATTGTTGGATTTTTTAAGAAATTGGCTTAACGAGGTTTGCTGAGACATAATAAAATAAATATATTGTGTACTTACTTAATACAATAAAAAAATACAATAAACTTGTTCACTGGTTCATTCGTTACTCGTATTCGTGTAGCTGTTGAAGGCAAAAT
>JACXSJ010003928.1:0-17730 GCA_014851325.1 Pentalonia nigronervosa
TTTGTACTTGAGGGTAGTATATATATGATAGCAGGAATACCGGAGAATGAGTTTAAACTTGAAACAATTGATTTATAAATAAAATAGGCTTTATAGTAAATCAAATTATATATGTAATTTAAAAATATAAAAATAAATGCATGTATCTACTTCAAACCCAAATAACTGGTTATGATAATATACTATCTACATTATACTCAACATTTTTATGTTTTGATAACCCAATTGAATTCTCTGTATGCTACATAGACGACAAGTGTGTTATCTGTAAATCGTTACATTCATATCATAGTAAAATCTATATAATAAATTATAAAAAGACTTTAAGATTAACATTTAATAAAATTGTGCTACATTCCATTTGTGAAAATATTATGAATAAGATTGAAATTTAAAAATGTGAATAGATTAGAGCGTTCTATTAAAAAATATATTCGTTTGAATTCTTAGGTCAAATGTGGGGAAACGAAAATGATCTTTCAAGTAATTTTATTGTTTTTATAACTTTTCTAAATAATTAAATTTAAAAAATAAAAGAAATATAAACTATATTTCATATTGCATAAAATAAATATACCTATATAGATCATGTTCATAAAATGTTAATAAATAAACAATATAAATTTCATAATCTATGTGGTCTTCTTCGATTCATCCAAGGTTAAAAATTCTAATAAAATAAAATGATAACACATAATTATAGTTAAAATAAAATAGTTATTCGGGGTACATACAGCACCTAAAACCTGATAACCTGAATAAATGATTGGGGTGCAAAGCTCTGCTTGTTACTGAATACTACGTCATGTTCGAGATTGTATTAAAATTGAATTTAATGATACATCATTGGAAACGGAAAACAGAAAATAATGACTAGCAAAGCGATTTCAGCCTTCTTTTTAATGAATATTGCATAATTTATTAATATAATACTAAATTTTAAAGGAATTTACAACAAGTAGAATAATACTAATAAAAACGAACATTTTAAATGTATTAGATTAATATTAGTTTAAATAAATCTGAAATATTTCTTGAATTATTATTTGTTTATAACTACGTTGTTATAATTAATGTTTTTTGAACAGCAACAAAATATAAAAAATAAGGAAACATCATTTGAAGAACTTGGAATTCTTATCTTTCATTTTAATCTCTCATTACTCAAAATACCAATTAAATCCTATATTCTTTTAACAATAAACCAATATCAAATGAGATGATTGAAGTATTTAAATATTTTATGACAGACACAGATATATTATTAATAAAAAACATTATAATAGTCTATTAAATAAATAATATTTCCATGTCACACTATGAATATAAAATTAAAATGTATTAAATTAGTATTTTGAAACACTCGTTATTTCCCATTTATTAAAAACGCATAACAGTATTTTGTACGTATTTTATAAATAATAAACCAGTTATTTAAATTATAAATATACCTTCCATAGTACCTCAATTTTATGTACATAAAATAATCGAAAACAAAATGATGAAATTGGTATATGTATAGATTCACAATGTTGTAAGTACCAAAATAATTGACGTTTTTTTTTTTTTAGAAATTCAAAAACAATATTACGAATACCACGAATTAGCATTTGATACACAAGATAAAAAAAGTACGTATTCTTCTCAAATAAATTGTATAAAAATATTTATTTATATTAAATTAAAAGAAAAAAAATAACTTTTGTTAAAATTTTTGATTTTATCAATATATAAAATTTAAATCTCTGTACACATTTGTCGCGTATTATGTATATTTGATATTTTTAGGATTGCTTTACTAAATTTATTTTAAGAATATTCGCCAGTTATAAAATTTCGTGTATTTTGCGTAATGTAATTCAGCTGTAAAATGTTAATTCGCCAGGGTAAAACAAATCTTTTATATTGTTTTCTATTTTACTTCAGTTGAAATATTTGATAAAAATACAATATTACAATGCTTAGCTATATACATATGATTTTCCATTTCTTAATTCCGTCCTGATTTTTTAAGAAAACACAAAGACTAGAACAAATTAAACGAATGTTTTAAAACCGTCGTAAATAAAATATTATTAAGATTGATATTCGTCTTTATGTATTTGAATAATAAAATATGTACAGAGTGGAGAAAGTAAAAATTAAATGAAATTATTGAATTTGTATTCACAAGGAATTTATTTTCTTTAAATATACAATATTTTGAAATGTAATATTCGATATTTCTATAAATTAAAATGTTCATATGATCTGTAGCTAATAACAACCATTTAAATTTACAAAAAAATATTCATTTTTCGTGATCCAAAACAAAATTATGTGTAGGCCATCCTATAGAAACTTATAAAAGTTGATGGAAATTATTAATCACGATTGCTGACGATTTACCTTTATAGCGACAATATTAGGGAATGTCGTAGTCCAATAAACCCTTCGATTTTAAATCGTACGATCGAGTTATGATGATTAACTCTTGTACAGAATTATTTACTCAGATATGCTTACCAATATATTTGTGCGGCTCTTTTATCAGATGTCGTTCAAATATTTGCAATGCAGTCTTAATGTGTTATTTCTGTGGTCCATTGTTTAATGTAGGTACTGTTACCGTTCACTCAGCTACTAACACCCTAACTCAGCTTTTGAATATCTACATTTTGGCTTAGAAAAATCATACTGCCCAGATCTGATTTTCTTACGCTCGAAGAACACCTAGTACGTATTGCTCTCAAACATTGTTGCCGAATCACACAGAACCATTAGGTCGTCCAAAGTAGTAGAATTAACAATTAGATCATAGTCGACCACAAACCGAATTTTCGTTTCACACTTGCGTAGCAGATGCTTGGTTTTAAATGTTGGAGCAACCAAATAGCTAATAGCAAGTCCCATATTTATTTTAAAATTGCCTAAATAAGATATTTTCATAGTATTTAAATAAAATAATTATTTGCTTCAATGACACTGTAAATATGAGGTTTATTACAACACAGCACTGAGGAATTCTGATTATTAAACCATAAATATCAGACTAGAATTCACATCTTTGGCTAAATGCAGACGTGCACTCAATCTCCTGTTCCCAAAAAATATGTTTTCAGGGAAAATTGATTCAATTACACTTCATATTTATCTTAAAGTTTTTCAACAAACTGTTCAACATCTAAACCCCTTTATCGTTCCGCTACTAATCATAATCAATATATCTAACAATCGCATAATGTGATTAATGTCTAGTCAAAATATGAACCTCTCTACTTTTTTAAAAAAAATTATGTAAAATTATGTTACGGTGTATAATTTATATTAAACTGTAATTGTAATAAAAGAGCTCTGCCTATTAAATTTTAATAAATAAATATAGTTAATAAATAATTGTTTTATAATTTTAGTGTGTACAAGTAAGACAAACAATGTTACATTAAATATTTTATTAGCTGTATCGGCAGTGAAAAAAAAAATAATTCAAAAAATATTGAGGTACATCGATCTACCTAATGAGAGCTCCACACATACATACACACAAGAAAAAGATGTATCAAGATACATCAATTGATTTCAAGATACACTATTCAAAGATGTATAGTTGCAATAGTTATAATAAATACAAAAAAAAAATTTGATATTGTTAAAAATTGAAATACTATTTCAATTATATCATTATTTAACAATATATTAGAATTCCTATAGTCAGTTAAACTTTTGCAAAATTTAATAATTTCTCTTAAGACTAAGAAAGATTTTCGTAGATTAATAAACAATCCGTTCTTCAGTACAACATTATAAGTCAATCTTAAATTTAATATGTAGAATTGATTTTACAAAATAAGAAAGTGCATTATGTAATTCACCTAGATGTGCATTGTCATATAACAACTTAATTTTTCATAAATCTAACAATTTTGAATTAAAATTGAATAAAATTTTAAATTTTAAAATTTGTTCTATTGTTATGAGTAATAAAAATAGAAAATTATGAATTTTTAACAGTATCAATCAAAAAAAATAAATATTATAGTAAGTATGATCCTTTATACATTATTATTTACAATAGAAATGCCCAGTTTGATACAAATTAAATTTAATATGTTTTTATAGTTATTAATACTTTAGTAATAATTTTGCTTATTATAAGACATTTATAAAAATTTATTAATGTTATATCTATATAACAGATTTGTTGCACGGTTCCTAAAAATGCTTCTTCAATATACAATTATTTTAGATATTATCTTCACAAAACTTAGAATGTCAATGATATAAAATTCTAAATACCTGAATATAATATATTAAATGACTTATAATAATAATCATGCTGTTTGAGATTTAATGTGTATATTTTTTCTCGTATTTAAATAATGTAAAGTAGTTAAACAAAAATAATCAAAATTAAAATGTTTTTTGAAATTTCAAGGATCAAAAAAATATATACATCTCGAATCAGATTTTTCGATCATAATAATTATATTAATCACAAAATTTATGAAAGAAGTTCTACTCATAAAACTTTCATTACTTCTTTATCACACTTTTATCGAGTATTTAAAAAGTTACTTTTCACAATTACTTGATTATTCACTCACAGTACACAGCTATTCGAATTGATTTATATATTTTAAGAAATTTAGACAACGTTTAAGTCTAAAAAAATAAGTAGTAGATAATGAAAAATAACTTTCTTTGTGGAAGGATCCAGGCAATGTTGTACATCAGTATCCTACTTATAGAGGAAAATAGTACCATCCTTTAACCAAAGCACCAACTGAAAGCCTGATTTAATAATAAAAAAATATATCATTATTATGTCACTACATTGGTAATTATATTTAATTATTGAATATTTGAATTAAAGAATATAATGAAAAATAAAACATACGCAATAATAATTATATTTTTTGTAGCATAACTCATATATCTATTTTTTAGATGATAATCCACTCTTCAACTTTATCAAATCATTTACGTTTTGTGAGAACAATTTTATTGAACTAATATTATATAACAAAAATTGATTAAATAAAAATTAAATATGTTTTACACATGAATCATAGATAGAGAGCTCAGATAGTGTAAAAAATGAATATTTACTACAAGCTTAAAAGTTAAAATAGTAAAAACACAGTGTAATTTATTACTATTAAAATCGGTATTCTTTAATGTCAAACTCTGTAAAATTAATACAAATTTAAATTTTCACTTGGTAGAAAATACGTATTAGAACGCAAATCATTTTTTACTTACGAGAGGGGAGAGACAAATATAGAAATTTAACAGCCAGTAACCACTTTCTTCCTTATTGAAATATTAAGTTTATCATACAATATTATTTAATAAATATATCATCTTTATCAGTTTCTCACCGGGGTTATCATATATAATAATTTTAATTACCTATCGGAGTTCAAAAATTTTTTTAGTGCATACTATGCATTAGATTGCATATTAAATCTTAAGAATCAATTAAAATATTAACAAATAATTGGAATAAATATATTCTTATTTTATTTATTAGGCAGGAATTCAAAAACGTTAGAAGGTAAAAAACAGAATTAACACTATACTTTATTTCTGAAATATGTCTTAACACTATTCACAATACTTTTAAGATTGAGATTAGAATTTGAAAAAGGTAGCTAAGTAGTATCAATCTGTTGGTTAGTAGATGTCTTGTAGATTAATTTATTTGTATGGAAAATGGTCATATAAATATCTGTTGATTATTTGAAGTAACTACAGTTAACTGTTTTTGAAATCGATTTTTTTCACAAACCGGTTTTCCGGAAGATTTTTTTTCTTCCTTATTATTATTATTATTTTTTTTTTTTTGTTGTTCCCAACGAATTTTAAAATACTAGAATCATTTTACTTTTGACCCCCCAAAATAACTACTAAATTCACTTTCGTACCAAAAAAGAAGTTGATGTAAGAAATCAATACATTTTTACTGCACCATTTAAAGCATAAGAAGTTATTAGTTTAAACATTAAGAAAAACTAAAAGTATATTAACTATTATTTTATATTTTAGAGAACATGGCCACTGAAAAAAAAAAATGTGATGGCATCAATCATGCTGTCAATCCAAATGGTTGTCATCGTTTATATGA
Source organism: Pentalonia nigronervosa (assembly GCA_014851325.1). Classification (NCBI taxonomy): domain Eukaryota; kingdom Metazoa; phylum Arthropoda; class Insecta; order Hemiptera; family Aphididae; genus Pentalonia; species Pentalonia nigronervosa. The sequence continues at coordinate 6,107 of JACXSJ010003928.1, forward strand.
AATCATAGCAAGGAAGGGCAAGTTAAATAATTTTTTTTAACTCGTTAAGTTAAGTTAATATAGATAAATAAAAATTAAGTTAAATGTAAAAGTTACGTTTTTTTATCTAACTTGTCAAAAGTTAAAGTTAATTTGAAGAAAAGTAACTTAATTTAATTAAATATAAGTTACTTTTTTTCTTATAAAATTAAATATCATACCTTTATATTAAAGCTAAACAAATAATGTTATGGACACACACTTAGCGACTCCGCAACAAATAAAAACAACGAGACGAAATTACTTTGGCTTTAAATTGTATTCTTTATTTAATTGTAATAATATTTTAATAAAATAAATGCTCTAAAATGGTCTGTAATGGTTATACGTTACTTAAAGACTGCCTGCTACGTATGCCAGTCCCCGCATACGAGCTGGTCGTCCGCTCAAAAAGGTTTATTCAGCAGATTCCTTAGACCAGTCGTATGGGAAGGGGAGTCTTATACTCGCTTGTTGTCACATACGTATCAGTTTACAATATTATGTTTAATTATTTACAACTACATATTTTAATACTAACAACATATATAGAATAATGTTACTAACAGTATTCAGTGGTTCTTAACAATAACATAATATATTGAAGGTCTTAATATTTTTAAAAAAATGTTTGTAATTGTAATAATTACAGTAGGTATTTACATACTTCAATCAATTATAAAATTCAACAAAATCCATATGATTACCCCTATATTTCTATAACGCTTCAGTTTAATAATAATATTATATAAACATGTTTTCTGTAAATTAAAAATTAAATTACGCATATAAAAATTTATTACTTATAACCATTTGATAATATAAATTATACATTATATGTATTAAACCGTTTTGTTATATACACATAACTAAGTAGTTACTGGTGACAATTTACAATTTATAACTTATTTAGAATACAGAATATAATAACATAAATAGTATTCGATTTTTCAGATAATTGTTAATTTTTTTTATATAAAAATATGTTATAAAAATCAAAATATAGTTTTAAATCTATGAAATTTATACAAGAAAGTATAAATAAATTAACTCTGTATGCTAGAAGTTACATAAAAAAAAAACTCGTTAAGTTATTTACCCGTTCTGTTATTTACACATAACTAAGTAGTTACTTGTGACAATTTACAATTTATAACTTATTTAGAATACAGAATATAATAACATAAATAGTATTCGATTTTTCAGATAATTGTTAATTTTTTTTATATAAAAATATGTTATAAAAATCAAAATATAGTTTTAAATCTATGAAATTTATACAAGAAAATATAAATAAATTAACTCTGTATGCTAGAAGTTACATAAAAAAAAAACTCGTTAAGTAAATTAACTTTAATTTTTTAACTATTAAATTTATAGCTTTGAATCTTATCCTATTAAAGAGTAGTTGGATATATATTCTCAGTACATAAACTGATTTTCAGAATCAGTTAGTTTGACTGAAATAAATAAATAATTTTTAATTATATTTTAGAGGTCATAGTAAGTTATTAACTGCGTTCCTAAACTAACATAGTCAAAAATGATATAGCAATGTATACAAAGGTTTATTAATATTTAAAGTCGTAATAATATTATACAGTACACTAACATCTGAGTACCCTTGCTCTTGAGGTTAGTATATTTAAGATCCCAGGAATAGTGGAGATCGAGTCTTAACTTGAATCGTTTGATTTATTTATAAAGTCTGCAATTATAGTAAATCAAATTATTAATGTAATTAAAAAAAAAATGTAAGCTTGTTACTACTTCAAACTCAAAGAACTGCCTATGACAATAATAATATATATGCTCGTACTTAATGCTCCTATTGTCTATTATAATTGAATTCTTTGAATGTGGCATTAACGACAAGTGATTCGTTACATTCATAACATAGTTGAGTCTAAAATATAACTTATGAAAGACTTTACATTCTATATTTTATTAATAGTATTTTAATGACTAAGATTAAAATTTAAAAAATAAGAATTGTTATGAACGGTTTATTTAAAAACGTATTTATTTGGAATTTTAGATACCAAAACTACAAATATAGAAATACTTACAAGTAAATTTTTTTTTTTTTATATTTTTTTTATAAACTTAAATTGAAACTAATATTAAATAAATATATATATATATTTAATTAGTTTTAAAATTATAATAATTCTGCTTCAACTACTAGGATATTAGCAATATATTAGTATATACATTACTAAATATTTAAAAAGAATGAAAAGTAAAAAAAAATTTACATCTTAAAATTTGATATTTGGATATTTATGTGAATTATTGGTTATATTAAATCTAGCGTTTTTATTTATTGAAAAGTTCTTGGTGTTATTTTAGTTGTCAGAAATTGTGCACCGACTTATTCCAAAGAGGTGGCTTATTTTGAGTTACACTCTTTGTTTCTCATACTTTTTGCATTTCCCAAACAAATATTTGATTGTAAACGTGGTGTTACATGGTTGACAAACATATTGGTCACCTTTGATAATCAAATATCCATATGTCTGTTTATTTAGTGTGGCCTGCTTCTTATGTGTTATTTTATTTTCGTTTATGTTAGTAATATATAACTTATGAAAGACTTTACAATTAACATTTAATGAAATTGTACTACATTCTATTTGTGGAACTATTATAACTGAAATTGGAATTTAAAAATTAAAATATTTTTGAGTGTTCTATTTAAAAACGTATTAATTTGAATTCATAGGTGTTATATGGAGAAGTATAAATCAACTTTCAGGTAATTTTTTTGTTTTTACAATTGTTCTAATTAATTAAATTTAAAATAATATAAACTATACTTCATAATACATAAAATAAATATATATGAATCATGATAATAAAACGTTTATAAATAAACGATATAAATTTCATAGTTTTTATGGTTTTGTCTGGATTTGTGCCTAAACTTGTTCCAAAGAGGTGACTTATGTTGGGTTACTCTCTTTGCTTCTCATACTTTATACAATACCTAAATGAATTGTTTGTTTATGAACGCGGTGCTACATGATTGATTTACTGATGGGACATCTTTCGCCATCAAATATCCATGTGTCAGTCTTAAGCGCATTTTTCTCGTTTGTCATATTAATATTAGATTTTTTACATAACATATAAAATAACTATTTATCGATTATGATACTTTAATAAGAATGTTCATAAATAATTTAATAATTAATATTTTTGTATAAAATATTTGGTTTTAATTCGATTTATTCAAAGCTAAACAATCTAATTTATTAAACTATAAAAATATAAATTTATATTGTTTATACTGAGTAAGGTTTAATATTTATTAAAATTACCATAACATTCTGTGCACTTTTCTATTATTATGCCTGTTATGCACAATCTACCAGTGATCCATATGATGATGGTTTTATAAATAAATATATGAAAATAGTAACTAATATCTATTTATTAACATCAATATGAATGAGTATAATTGGTCATATAAAAATGTGAGTATGTGTGTAGATGCAATTTTGACGTAGAGGTGCTTTGGACTCAGGGTCTCTGGTACATCTGCCTACTTTGTCCTTAGCCTCCCTTTAATATGGTCTTTCCCTTCTGCTTTCCATCGTAACTTCGTCAAGCGCCTTTGTAGTTGTTATTGTCGCTTCTTGCATCTGTGGTACTTTCAGCGTGATTTACGAATTAGAATACTGACTCTAATTAATATTAGGGCGTAGCCAGTACCTACATATAGTGTTTCTAGGAATTTCAGAGCGGGTCTCTTCTAGTTGATTTATATTCATATATATGTTTGTAACATTTAAGATTACACTAGGTAACTAGTTATTTAACTTGTTAGTCGAAATGACCTTAAACATATTTCTACATTTAATATAATATAATATCGGTGGTACCACTCTTAGTAGTCGTAGCCCGTAACATACCATACACATAATATATTAATAACAAATAATCAAAGTTAAAAACGGCCGTTGTATAGTTTTACAATGTAGAATGTACCAAAGTATTTGATGTATTGCAATTATTTTTTTTAGAATTTCAAAAAATATACTACAATTACCAAAAAAATATATTTGAATCACAGAATCAAATACGTACGTATTTTTTGAACTATAATTATTATTAATATTTATTTATTTTCACATAAAAAAATAATTTTTAATTTAAATTTAGCAATTTTTTTTACAAGTTTTGAGGATTGAGCAAAGCATAGGCTTTATTGTACCTTACTGCAACCGCTGCATGTTACCAATCAGACTCGTAAAACGTTCAGTGAAATTGTTTTTACTCCATAAAACACTTAGATCTAGGCAGCCTAGTGTCAATGAGAAGTTAATACGATTTTCGTATGCCTCCTGAAGTAAAACGAGCATATATATATATATATATATATATATATATATATATATATATATATATATATATATATATGTTACCGGAAAATATGACATTCAGTCAGTGTTGACAATGACTAGTCAATAACGATAAGGCCTGATTTAGTAAGGAATTATCGTCAATAACTAGTCATTTATGACAATTCCTAATGAAAGAAGGTATTGATGATAACATTAAAAATGAAGTTGAAAATCGAATAATATATTATATTATTTATTAGCTATTTAGGATAAATCATAATCTTAAATTCTTAATCTTTATAATAATAATAATATATTATAAATTATAATACTTATTAGCCATTTATTATAAATCATAATCTTAATCTTTATTGTTACACGGTAAACTGCTATGACACTTAGAATTACATAATCTAGTAGATGCACGACAAGCACATCTATTGATCTTACACTGTGTTTTACAGTGGCATCTCGTAAAACCTTGGGATCCAGAAATGCTGTTAAAGGCAGCTGCTTCACAGAGAGTTATTTCTCCTCCCTCTTTCAATTTCCTTACAACCGTTTCATGATCTAGAAGCTTCTCCTTGCATGGGTTGATTTCTGTCCTGGTATACTTATGTTTCAGAAATCCATTTTCTGTACCTATAAAAATAATAATAATAAATAGTAAAAAAAAATATATATAATAAAATATTAAATTATATTAAGTTGTTTAAAATAATTATACAATTTATGCTTACATAATTTATATAAATTATCTTTCACATCAATTATATCTGCCAATACATTTCGTGGAGAGCCACGAGCTCGGTCAACATCAGGAATAGAGACACACACAGATGTTCCTACTTCAAGTTCCGGGTATTTGAATTAGATGTTTTTACCATTTTTTTCGCTTGTTTCTCTAAACATTTAACAGATAAAGCTCGTTCGTGTTGAATTTTCTGCTGTCGTTGATTAACTATAAAATTATTTATATTAAAATTAAATATACACTATAGTAGACATTAATTTTGTTGTTTCATACTAAGTTCTGAGTTTTTTCCAGTTCCTGGTCGGTTTTCTTCAACTTATGTAGTATGACATTGTTCAGAATCCAATAAATCTGAACCGAGATGGTCATTCTGAGTTTCACAAACTTGTAAAATATTCTCAATATCTTCTTCAGGTTGTAGGCAGTTTATTTCATCCATAGGTAAACCTATTGACGCTACGCCTAATCGCGCTGAACATCCAAACATTGCCTCATACGGCGATCTTCCAATACCTAAAAATGTTATCTTATTAAATGTATAAAGGTAATATTATGTTTTTTCAGTTAATTAAATAAAATCGGTGGAGTACGATTGCGCGCGCTTTACATTTTTGGGCATACGATTGCGCGCGGTGTCGGAATAACAAAGAACATGCTTTTGACTATTCAAAAGCCTACGATTGCGCGTGAAATTAGATGCGACGTTACCAACTTATTATTAAAATTTCAAAAAATTATTATTATTGAAAAAATTATAAAAAAATTTGTCGTATATGTTGTTGTTTTATTTATTTCTAATAACATAATGGACGTGTGTTATACGACAATTAATCAGTCAAAAATAGTACAAAAAGTTACTTGTACACCTAAAAAGGTACCGTTGATAAGGACCACGCGCAATCGTATTGCAGCCAATAAAATAATATATTATAAGAAATATAGTTATTTAATAATTCTTACCTGATTGAAAAGCGCAATTTTTTCGGAACTGTATAAATTTTAATCCAGATGGCCAATCACTACTTTTGTTCTCGGTCATCCATGTAGCCAACATCTCGATTGGCGCGTTCGACAGAGTCCTGGCTCTGACTATGTCGAGGTTTCCCATGAACAATTTTTACATCACCCCACATAGCATGAAGTTCGTTTATAGTATTATTAACAAACTCTCTTCCATTGTCTGAGTGCAGTATGGCTGGTGCTCCAAATGTTGTATAAATATCTAGTAAATTATGTGCAACTTCTTCCACGCGTTTTGTTTTTAATGGTTTAAGTACAACGAACTTTGTTAGGTGGTCTTGGTAATTCATTATAAATCAGAAATCATTTACGCTCTGTGATTGCATATCTATTAAATCCAGTTGAGCACGTTAGTTGTATGCCGAATGTAAAATAAATTTTGATACAAGCCCTCTTTTTGGATTTGAAGATTTTTTATGGCAATCAGAACATAGACTTAAATAAACCATTATTGTTTCCTTTGTCACATTCGCGTATTTTAATTTAAGTTCAGCCATCATTCGGTCTCAGCCTCCGTGACCGATTGCTGTATGTGTAGAATGAATTATATCAAACAACTCTTCATTTTTTACATAATAACGCACATCCTCTGATGCATTGGTTATAGTTTTAATAAGACGATCTTTACCGTTGATAATAAGAATATCGTACTTACGAACATTCCTATAGTCTTTCGTACACTTTTTTACTCCAGCTGTAGATAGTGTAATTTTAGATTTTTTTTATTTCTTCGATTCGTTCACAATATTCTTCATTATTCAAAAAAAGTTGTTGTCGTTACGTTTCGATTCAATTAATAATAGAATTGCATTATCAAATTTTATGCGCATTTCATTTAAATCCATTTTTAAGGAGATTGTTGAAAATGAGAACAATGTTATTAGTTATTACACATTACTATTCACTACTTCAATGCACAAAAAATACTGTACAGTGTATAGTCACTTTCGGGATGTGACCATAACGATACCAGCAACGATAGTTCTGTATAGTTAATTTTATTATAAGTTATAAGCAATAAAAACGATAACATAAAACAGGATTTACCATATTATATACTATAATAACTAATAAGTAATAATATAGATAGCTATGTTCCATAATCAGATCGATCACCGATAAAACGCGGTGTCGATATTTTTTCGATTCAGATTTATTACATTGCCTAATATAATACGAAAATGTTGATAAAACTACGAAATATCCAACATTGCCTAACCTTTCCAGCCATTGTCAATAATAACTAGGATATACCGACAATTCCTGAATTTTCATCTATTCCGGTAATATATATATAAACGCTATATATATATATATATATATATATAGCGTTTATATGCGACGATCCCCTAGTAAGAGGACCGACAGACCATGTCTCAGAATCGCATATATTATGCAATAAATATTGGACGATGGCCCCAATCACAATATGTATACAAATGTTAATATGTTTGTTTAAAACAAGAACACATCATGCTAGCAAGACGTGGTATACAATACACACACTTCGAGTTCCTCTTATATATATATATATATATATAATTGTGTATATATTATCTATAAAAAAGAGTACATTAAATTAAACATTTTTTTTTTTTTATTATTGTTTGTAGTCGATGAGCAATATAGTGTAAAAAAATTTTGCAAAGAAAATACGCCCTCGCAACCTTAAGATTCAATATCTAAAACAAAAATCACATCTTAAAAACCATATAAGAATAACCTACAACACCTATTTAGTTATAATTGAATGTTGTTTAACTAATAATCTTTCACTGTATTTTAAATATATAATATTAAAAAAAAATATATTATTTCACATTAGATATATGATAAGTATTTTTTAAGCATAAATGTATACTTCTAAAATAATTTCTTATTATATTCAAATATATATTATTTAGAATATCAAATTAACATTCATTCATTAAACAATATATTTTATGAATTTAATAAATGTTGTTTAACTAATAATATTTCACTGTATTTTAAATATATAATATTAAAATAAAAACATATGATTTCACATTAGATATATGATAAGTAAATTTTATGCATAAATGTATAATACTAAATTAATATTTTATTATATTCAAATATATGGTATTTAGAATATCGAATTAACATTCACTCATTAAACAATATCTTTTATGAATTTAATAAATATAATTATATATAAATGCTATAACATATCTTGTTTTTGTGTTAACTTATAAATTATGTTTATTTAATATTATCGTTAAAAAAAAAAAATTATAATATAATAAAAAAAATTCGGCAAACACATCTGCTTTATACTATGTTCCCGGTTAAAGCCATAATATGCCATCATGTCCCGTACAGTGTTATTTATATGTATCTTTTTAATAATAACAAAGGAAAAATAATTGTTAAAGGATGTCAAAGCACTATTTGATACCTCTCTCTGCCATTCGCAACAATCGGTTACGTTTTGTATTGAGGGGGGGGGGGGCGTTCAACAGATACTTGTTCCCCTAAAATAATTTATTTAAAGTTAAAGCCTCTCAAAAAATTAGAAAATAAGCAATTTCATACTTGAGTACAGGTTAATGAATAGTATTTATATTATTTTTAATTCAAATATTTATTAAGCCCCGCTCAATAGTTTACAGGATCCATGCCTATGCGTGCGACATATGAAAAGTTCGTTCAGCAGAACTATTTTTGTGTTGTTACTTTTAGACATTCGTATTAGAACGAATTTACCTATTATCGTACTTTAAGAGCAGTATTAATGTATTCGAGTTTAAATTCAATAGCCTTTCTTTCTTTCCTATTTTTGGTATGTATCTTATTGATACTTTAAGGGTAGGGAGAAAAAGATTTCGGTACTGTTCCTTGAAATTTGTAAAAACAAAAAAAAAAAAAATTGAAAATCGGAAAATTCAAAAGTTAAAAAATGTTTTCAAAATATGTTTTTAATAAAACCAATTTTATAATTTTAATGTGATTCAAAGTTGAAGACTAATTTTATAGTGACGTTACATGCAGCAACGGATAATCGATATACTGTTAGTCAATAATATATAATTATATATTATAGTTTATGTTTTGTTTTTATTAAATATCGTAACACGATATAGAAATATTGATATTTTCAATGTATCTATGAACAACAATGTTTTTTAAATATTTATATTTTATCTACCTTGATAAGTTATATCAAAATATTCACCTTATGTATTTTTTCTTGATTACGAGATACAGTTTGATTAAGTTTTAATATCCTATATTCATTCTTTTATCTTTTTCTTCACTATAATGTCTAGAAAAAAAAACTCAGTTTTCTCGGCAGACTGCTACTGCAAAGTGGCTATGATTTTTACGTAGCAATGAAACAGCGGATGAAAATATGCATAGGTTGGCTACTTAAAGAGGAATCAGTGAAAAAAACCGTGCTAAGGAATTGAGCGTTGAACGTTCGAAGGGGTTAGCTTCACAAAATTTCCGATGTTCGGCAAATAAACAACGAGAATCGTCGTTAAAAGCGCCAACCGTTCTCATCGATTAGCACAGCAAAATATACGATCAGCAAGGAACAGAACTCGCAGGCAACATAATTTATTGAATTCTGCGTTTGCTTATGATTGTACACTTGACTATGCTGAGCTAAATGATATTGATATTGGCAGAATGAATAAAATATGCAATTTATGCCAAGCAAAAAAATGGGCGGCTGAAGATCTTAGACTGTGTTGTAGTGGTGGCAAAGTAAATATATCTAAAATAACGGAACCAACATCAGTCTTCAAAGAACTGATATCAGACTCACATCCACCCTAAAAGCATTTCTTAAATCACTCAAGACAATATAACACACTTTTTCAGATGACTTAATTTGGTGTAGAAGAAATTCGTGAGGAAAAATGTATGCCTACTTTTAAAGTCCAGGGGCAAGTTTATCATTTGATCGGTAATTTACTTCCAGCTGAAAGTGCCCAACCCAATTTTTTGCAAATATATTTTGTTTTTCATGCAGATCAGGTATTATTGCGCTTAAATTTAAACCCAACCTTGCAAATCGATCTTATTGACGCACTCCAAACATATCATCACGATCATAATATGTATATTCCACATTTTAAAAACAATCTCGAAAATAGACCAATGATTGATTTTAAATTTATTATTTGTGCTGATGTGATTCCTCCTAACGAGCATCAAGGTCAGTATAATGCGCCAATAGTAAATGAAGTAGCTGTTTATTTGATAGATAAAGATAAAGATCCACGAGATATTGTGTTGAATGCGAGCGATGGTCGACTTTAACAAGTTTCTGAAATTCATAAATTAAATATAAAAAAAAATAAATAAATAAGTAAAAAAAAAAATAAGAAAGTAGAGGGAAAATATGAAAAAAAAAAATAAAATTAAAAATATCATTTACACAGAAGTATTTTAAAATATATTCTTTTTAAAACTTCTTAATCTCAATCATAATAACAGAAATTAACGGATACGAAGTCACGGGCAACAGCTATACTTATTATATAATAGAAGATAATAATATAATTTACGAATTGTTTTTATTATTTTCCCATGTAATGATTAAAATGAATAAAATTCTAATATATTAATTCAAATACTTATAAAAAAAAAATGTTATTTTATTCGGTAATAAAAATAAATGATAATTTATTGTTTAACATTGACAATAATATCAACACGCATACGAATTACTAAGGAATGCATCATTAATGGTCGGCGGGCAACGTCCAGTTCATTATATAAAATTATATACATTCATTATATAAAATAAACTATAATATTATAGTTGCCACTATTAATGGGCAACGAGTGTACGGGATCAGGGATCAATTAGTAATTTATATAAATATTGTGATATACACCATGTCATATGTACGTATCGTCGTAATGCGATTCATTCATCAGCTGGCAGCTAATAGTAATTAGATATTATTAAATATTAAATAATGATCAGATATCAATTTATCATTTAGTTATAAATCAGGTAAAGTCGTTTATTGAATTTTAACGATATCGCCAATTGCTATATAACAATAATATTTAATTCGAAATCAATATCAAAAATATGAAAAATAAGTTCAGTATCGATTTCGTTGGCCAATTCCAGTAATCGTAAACGAAAACCATTATGGTTAGGTTACTACACCGACTATCCGACTACACCGCACATCTTATGATTCGAATAATGTTATCATGTGCATGTCTGACCTTGCCCCTCTCATCCATTCCTATCACGTACGTGCCGTTCCCTTCCTCTTACATCAATGCCTATCATGTGTATGCCATACCCCCCAACGAAAAAAACCTGTAATCACATATTATCAGTTATCAAAAATATTATAGGCCGCCGTTCTTGCGCGTGATGAAGAAATGTGAAAGTGTTCAACTTTTAGTAGCTTTATAATGACCTGTATACAGTGAACAAAGCTATTAAGTCTAGTCCGTAAGCTTATTTTTGAAATAAATATAGTAGA
>JACXSJ010003929.1:0-17724 GCA_014851325.1 Pentalonia nigronervosa
GATTTTACTCGCTGAATTGTAAAGACGCCAGCGACTAGCGACTAAAGTAGCCCGGCCATCAACTTTAATCGCGGGCGAGCAGCGAGTATTCAACACGCAGCGAATAAGCGACTAAACCGATTACATTGAGCGACTTTGGTCGCAGCGAGTTAATTCGCCGGCGACTAGCGTGTAAAATCGCTCAGTGTAATCGAGCCTTTAAAGTGACTCACTTGGCACCTATTGTACAGCAGAGCGGTACCCACTTGCCGACCTTTTTTTGATGTTTTTTCCGATGCGTTTGAAAATGATTGGGAATTTTTTACTTTTGACCCCTTAAGTATCAACTAGATTTACTTTCCTATCAGAAAAGATGCTGATGAAAAAAATCGAAGTACTTTTACAGCCCCAAAACGTGATGACAGACACATAAAACACACACACACACACACACATACACACAATTGTAAAATCAATACATTCATCTTTCCTTTCAGAATTTAATATATTATATTAATAATATTATAAAATAATATAAAAGCATTGAAAATAAAAAGGTGGGAAAGAGAATAATGTTTGGCTGTACATTAGGTATCGTGTGGGTTACTGTAACAAGACTATAAGAAGACTTCTTAGAATATATATACAAATAATATTTAATAATAATAATAATAATATATTTTAATAATATATTTATTAATAATTATTGTCTAAATAATTAAAAATGAGTATATACTTAAAAGTTTTAAAAATCAGAATTTGTATAAATAAATTATTAGAGGAATAAATGGGGTTAAGCATGTTTGGTAAAGCAGTAATCACTGTATAGGTACCTATTGACTATTTCCTATTACCTTCCTACTAAACAAAAAAAATTAAAATGTTATGTGTGTTGTTTGTTATACAATATTGCAAGTTTAACAATGGTTTTTTTTTTAATGAAAATAAGTGTACAAATGTGTTTTTAGATATATATTGGTTATTTAACTATGTTAGCTTCCCCTCCCTGACCCCTATAATGTTATCAGATTTTCACCTGTGAATGATTATTTCAAGTAATAATAAGATCATTGCTATACTACTAATAATTAGGCATTAGTAGACACGAAACGTAGATATTACCACATTACAGTTGAATTCTATTGATTTTCGCCAGTGTAGTATATTTATATACACATACGCGGCACACCCAAAAATGCATTAAACGCCTAGATTTACGTCAGATTAACTATATGTTTATAAACAAACAAAACAACTTGAGCTGTGACTCCAGATGTTTGCCATACAGTTGTATTATGTCCGTAGGCACCTATAGTACTTAGATAAGAAAACTAAAAAATTTATCGATTTTCAATGTTGATTCCAATTTAATTTCTAATTTCGATTAATATTTCTATCAGGACTAGACTGATCGCGAAGGTGGCAATGGGTTGCATAAGCCGAGTATTTGTAGTGAAGCAAATTTTAATTAAAATCATTTTTTTCAACTATACATTTTTAAAATTTGGGATATTTTTAACAAATTTTCACGGCCAAAATTTTTCTTCAATCCATCACTGATTTTCACGAGCGCTCTTGTAGATTGCTTTGTTTGATTGCATTTGATACAGTACAATATTTTTAATTAAATAATAGTTAATTATGACGAAATAATAATCGAAATTGTTTTTGTAAAATGTCGATTTTACGAATATCAATGAATAAATTTATTAAAATTGTCGAGTTGCGAAAATTGTAGAAGAGCGTGTGCAGTGTATAGGTATGCATTAATTAATTATTATATTATTTTGAGTTACTCAATGCTAATATAGGTATCATATTTACAGTTGATCTTAATGCATGACATACTGATTTCGACATTTGTGATTATATAGGCTTTAAAAGAAGGAAAAAAAACAATAACCTTCTAACGTAACATAGAATAAATTACATAATAATATATATTTTTTACTGGAGAAGCCAAACAAACTATGGTGGTGTACAGGAATACAATCTACCATGTCGCACATATTTTCATTTGGAATATTGAGCTAGATTTTTTTAATTCAATTAGATATATAAGTATATTGATTAGATAATTTACCAGGTGCTCATTACAGTTTTATGCTAACACATTCGAGTATTCGCCGTAGTGACGATAAAGGCGTATGTCGACATCTTAACTTCCACAAAGCCTTAAAATAAACATAATTTTTAAAAACTACCTACTTTGATTCTATACAGGAAAAATAAAATTCAGCACTATGGTAAGTTATAAAGTAGGTAACGAGAATATATTATTATTATTCAGGCCTGCGCTAGGTACGAATTATTTAATAATGACTCATGAAATATTGTGTATGTATTTACTTACTTTAGTATGTTTTTAAGAAGTTTTTTTTACGTGTTCTAGTTGAATGTGAAGTCATTGCCTTTTTTTGTCGGTCGTTTGGCCACGTCAAATGCAACGCTAAACATCCGAAGTTTTTCTTCGTTACGACAAGTCGAAGTAAGATTTCAAACTGATAAAATAAAAATATGGAGTGCCTATTAAATATTATGTTGACAGAAAAACCCTTACACAATGTTTTTTAAGTTTTTACATACCTATTAATTAAAATTTAAAGATAATTTAAAAGTATGTATAAATATGTAATATTGTAGGTTATATTATATAAACGAATACATTACATTTTATATAATTTGTATAAACATCATTACCATCGAGAAAGCGTATTACCTATATTATACAATAAATAAAAATATACACAGCCACACAGGTAATTACAGTAAACTGCAAATTTAAATCTATGATCAGTGCAATTTTTTTGAGGTCTTGTCCAAAACGTACCTAAATATTATATATTATCATAATATATTTAAAAAAACTTATACCTAATTTAAATGCTATTAGGATTATATTGAAGACTATATTTTGAACTTGATGTTTAACTGTCTAAATTTTTAGTTATTATTTATGTATTATTTTAAATATTAAGTACATATTATATAGTAGATACCAATGGAGTACACACACAGGGGGGATGTTCAACCTTCATCCCTTGGTATTTTTTTTACTATTTACGTATACATACATATATATATATGGTATATAATTTTTTAATATAACCCCTCGCATTGAAAATATCTGTGTACGCCACTCAGCCATTATTAGGTAATACATTTAATAACTCATTTTTTTGAATGATAAAAAATATAAAAAAAAAAGTGAACTAGTGAGTACTACTCTGCTGTACAGTAGTTGTTGAGTGTCATTGTAATGGATGTGTTAAATTTGAATTCAATGATAAATCATTGTACCAAATATGAAAAGCGATTCTGATCAGATACCATGTGTCAGCCTAGCATACTTTATAACAATATTATCGTTTCAGTAATACTGGGTAGTTTGAATTAATTTTGGCCAAAACACTGTAATTGTATATTTTCTTAAAAATGATTATCCTGGAAGCGTTAGTTCAAATTTTTTCTGAAGACGTCAATTTGTAACCCTGTTTTGTAAGTAAAATAAAGAAAAAATTAGATTCGCGATAAAAATGTTTGATTTTTTTTATTTCTGTAACCGAATATCTACTATTAGTACCTATTATAATTAGTAACTATTGAAATTTTCAGTATGTTTTAACTGTTAGTTCAAATATGTCGTCAATTAATGTACCTTGGTAATGTATCCTGTCCATGTTTCGATCGTTGATTGTTTCTATGCATGCACCTACCTACGCGTATTATAATATACTATATACCTATTAATATACTTGCTTACAAAAGTATACTTTTACGCTATAAAATATATATATTATGCTATGGTTAAATATTTATACCTATCAATATATTATTACCTAGCTTTTACCTTTATAATATAGTTGAAAATAGGTACAGTTTCAAATGATATAGACTATAGAGTTACATTTAGATATCTGATACATATAGGCGGTTAATATGTTTCCCCCCTCGTTTCACCCAAAAAATACTTCTACGTTTTATTCATAAAACATAATGATATTTTTGCTGTTCTTCTAATCACTTGGTTGCATTTTCCAGTTTATTTCATAATGCACATGCAGTGTATAGGTAGATAGGTAGTTAATTAAATCCGTCATTTGTAAATTGTTGACTTTAAATAATCGCTATAAAAATATACAGTAAGTTAATGTTATTTCGGTACAAATTATATTATATTGTTTGTTATGAGTAAAAATACCGGGCATTTCCTTTTGTGGAGTTTCTAAATACCGATTAACCTACTCCGATTATACAGTGAAATATGATGAATGTTCACTATGCGTCCACAGAAAATGTCCCAAGTCGTCCGCTGAAGATTTAAAGTGCTTAAGTTCGAAAAATGAGATTTTAAAAACTTTTTCAAGCTGTAAACACGATTTAAGCAAACAAACTAAAGCAATCATTGGTAAACACTCGTTTGTCAAATTTTAAAAATAGTATATACTAACCGATGAAGAGTCTAATGAAATATTATATTAACGATTGCCATATTTCATAAATTCGGTCAGTAAGTCAGCTGGAATTATTTAAGTATGAACGTAGAACTCGATAGATATTTTTTTATGGACTGTTTTTGGGATTATTAAAAGTCAAATAATAAAATTAGTATTTAGGTAAATAAGGTTAAAGTATTAAGTTTAATGTACAATATTAATACTTATAATATTCATTTTTTAATTTAGTTTTAAACTTGAAGGGAAAATGCGTTTCTTTAAAAAATATTTCAATATGTTTATCCTCTTTATAGTCTGTATATAATAAACATTAATAAAACGAGGAAAACAAGGAAAACTATTTTTACTTGTTTGCCAGTACCTACCAACTTACTAATAAGTAGTTATTAAGTGGTTTTTTTATCATAGGTACATGCAACATTCACTATGTATACACAATATGCACTATAAATTGTTATTTTGCCTTGTATTTCTTTTTGATATTATGTAAACACTCGAGATGAATATTCACGTAATGTAAATTGTTTATTTTACGCAGATATTATATAACAAGCATGATTAATAAATATTAATTAATTTATATTCATATATAGGTATAATAATAATGTTAACTAAAAATATTTAGGTATACCTACCTAAATAATATTAAGTGTTATTAATTTTTGAAATACATTTATGACAATATTAATACAGTAGTATACTACTGGAATATAATATTATAAATTATAATTATTTATAATTAATGTTTCAACAAAAATATATTATAAGCTTTCATTATTAAATATATACCTACATATTGATATTACAAATAAGTATTAAGTATAGGTATAGCATATAAGTATTCAAACATAAGAAAAAAAGGAATGAATAAATCATAGATCTATTATGAATATAAAAACTTTCTGTCACGATCTTTAATGAATATTTTACTAAGTATGGATCTCGTCTATACTCGGTAATCACTATAAGCATTAGGTATACCCGGTAAAATATTCACTTCCATTAATAATAATTTGTTTTCCTTGACGACCGAGATTATTTTTCGTTTATTATTCTTTATCATTTCAGTGGATGATCGTTGATGATTTATTAAAATATAAAATTACTATAAATGCAGCGTTTACAACAGACAACTAATTTTGTTTAAAATAATGCAGTTTCGCATTTTTTTTTAATATTTGGTTAGATAAGTTTTCATAGTTATGATTATTGACGGATGATGTGTTAAAATTATAATACGTAATGTATTTATGCAATATACCTAGCTACTTAAAAAAACGATTATATTAAACATTGGTGCTTATCTATATTAATTTTATTTTCCAAAAAGGTAACAATTATTACAATTACAAATTGTGAAAAACATTAGTTATTTTTTTTTATTTAAATTGATTAATATGCCATTTAAAATTTTTCTCCCAAATAAAACCATTTAAATCTGCTTAGCTAAAATATGTATAAATATTATTATGTCGTTACGTTTTACTAAAAAAAATTAGTTTATACAAAATTTATTGCTCTAAAAGTATTTTAACTGTAAAATTAAAAATTAAATCTGCTAAATAATACAATTGTCCGGATTTAAGAGCTCATACACTATATAGCTATACAGGTAATATTAATTCCACAATTTCACTCTTTTTTAATATATTTAAAAGTTGAAGTGAAAAAAATATAAATTTAATATGAAGAATTTGTTTTAAATTATATTATAAAAGACACAAAAATTAAACATAACTAAATAAAACATAATAAAATAAAATAAATAGTAAGTAACTATAGTAAATAAGGAAGCCAACTTTTTTTTCATACCTATATTAATAAGAAAAATAATATATGTAGTCGTAATAATAGTAATAATATGATATTTACGTAAAACATAATATTGTAAATACCTATTTGTTTACAGGTTGAATCTTTAAACGAACATAGTGGTCTGCATAAAATAAATACAACTTCGAAAAATCCTATTGACATTTTTAGTAAATGGTACAGCGAACACATGGCAGTTAATGCATCTATAACTTCTGCTAAAGCATTTAGCTTAGCCACTGTTTCTAAGTAAGATGGCAAATCACATTTAAAATTATTATTTTCTATTCATTATAGCCTAAAAATTTACAAATTTAAAAAACAAAATAGAATTTATAAAATATATTAAAAACATATCTGTGACTTAGGTGATCGGTGTTTTGTAAGTACTTAAAACTACCGAATAGCTATAATATGTATCTATTGCAGTATTGGAACACTTATCCATCTAGTTATTTGTAATATTTTAGGACAGGGTAATGGACTATTGTTAAATATTTTGATAGTATGGCGGTGTTATTTCTGTTGTTTTATAAACACACTTCTGAAAAATATCTTTACATACTTACCTGCATATAATATGCAGTATAACTAATATTAGTGCATTGAAAATAAGTGATAGTACTTATATTGTCATATTGATATAATTATATCATGAACAATTATGTATTCCTATTTTCAGTTAATAAAAAACTAAAACAACTGCCAAAAAACAAAAAAAAACATAACTATAAAAACTATCTCATCTAACATAGCCTATAATATGAAGACAGTGGCGGATTTTCAACATTTTTCTGGAGAGCATCCTATTATAGTTTATTTATTTATACATATATATACATATAAATTGATGCCAGGTGGCTTTTTTAATATTTGAAATAGATATATAAATAACCATGTACAATATAATGTATATAGTGTAACTAAATTATATAATATAACAAATATATATATATATATATATATATATATATCTTCGTCTGGTGGGAGGAGCAGTACCATTAGACTCCACCCCTCTCCCGCCGTAAATTCACCTCTGCATGAAGGAAACCTAACTTAATCTAACGTTAAGTTAATGTACAAGTTTTTGGTTTTAGTCTTATAGTAAACGGATTTAAATCTGATTTGTTAAGTTTGTTCCAGTAATACCTAAAATTAAAAAGGTTAATTTTAGAAATTGGCTATTTTTCAAAACAAATGAGTACAGTAGGGCTAGGAAATTAAATTTACCTTATGTTCAATATCTACTTTGTAGTTATATGAATTTTAGTGATTTTACAGCAATGTATAGAGTCATATTTCAATGCAATATATATAGTCAAAGGATAAATTCTTGCACTATAATTTGGTTTTTAGAATAACGACCCTATATTTTTTCTCAGATTTGGATTTTTCAGTATTTTTTTTTTTTTTTTTTGGTCATCTATCAACAGGCTATCCTTAAAGCAAAATTAACTGACCTATTTTAAGTTTTTAAAATAAATAAATATTCTTCAATTTTTCAAAAAGTTCAAAATATTTATTTTGAGAATATTTTCATGGGTTTTAAGATTTTTAGATTTTTTTTATTTGAAGATATGACAAAAATTCATAAATTTATTATACAAAACTATAAAATACCCTTATAATTGAAATTCTAAAATTGATGTAGGTACTTATTTAAAGTTGAATAATAATTTTAATCCTATAAATTTTGGGTTTAAAATAAAAAGTGTCTATAGTAATCAATTTTCTTTAAAAACAAGTTAGAAAATAAAGTTTTTTTAAAAATAAAAGAAAACTACTAACAAATGAAATCAAATCATAGAAAATATTTTAAAAAATATGAACAAACGTAATTTTTGCCATTCTCCGTTTATTCACAATTGTATTATGATTTGTGAATGAGATAATTTATCACTTTTACTTTCATTAAGTGAAACAAAGGCATAACATTCAATCTTTGAAGTTTCTTGTTTGATTTTATTTTTTAAAATTAAGTTAAGACATTTTAACATTTTAATATTAAATGCCTATTTTAATTAAAATCTTTCAAAAACCAATGGAAAATAATATGAGTAGATAATTAAAATAAAAAGGAATTTGTTTTGCAAAATTATTGCAAAATCTAAAACAAAATAAATTATGTAGGTACGACGTGTATAATAAAATAAGTAGATAATTATAAAGTTATAATTTTATCAGTTACCTATGTAATGCGTGTATGGAGGAAAATTGAATAGAAATTTTTTATAATAATGAATATAGTATATTACATATTATTAAATAGTCTTTAAATCATTCAAGTGTATGACGACATCATACGTTATAAATATACCTATCCATATTTTTCTATAACTACGGGCGATGGTAAAATGTTTTTAATATAAATATATTACGTAAGTGTTCATAATAATATATTGTTATGTTAATAATATATACCAGCTACATTTATTTTTTAAATTTAATTAACCCCGACAACTATTGAATGTACTCACTACAACTAACCTCATATTACTAAGTTCGCAAACAGTTTGTGTGAATTAAGAACTTAAAATAAACTTTGTTTGAAGACTGATGATTGCTGTAGGTACCTACAGTTCTGTTATGTATGGACAGAATTGTAATAGTATCAGTTATACCTATCAAAACTCCAATAATTTTTAAAACAGATTTATCATCTTAACGGCTAATACTATATGTAATGCTTAATAATTAATTTACAGTTTTTGAAATAGGAAATTCTTGATTTTTCTTTTGAATAATGATACTTCCATAATATAATAAAATAGATAAGTTATAATTAATTTAGCTAAAATTTTAATCAAGATTAAAAATAACTACTGATTAGTTGTTATAAATATTTTAATTCAAACTGCATTCAACTGTACTGTCTTTGTGCATAAATGAGCAATAATAGCATGTTTTCATCTTGGGTTTCAGCACCGGAAAGGTATCTTGTCGTAGTTTAATATTACGACGCTTGGATGAAGACGGATTTGTGATGATGACTGATGGAAGAAGTAGAAAATCAAAGGATTTGGTAATTTAACACCAAATCTAATATTTTATACACCATACACATTACACGTAGTTTTATTAACGAACCGATAAGTTAATAAAAAAAAGTATCTAAGTTAATTATAAGAAAATATAAAAATAAGATTTACGTGATGCATTTTAACTAAAATAAAAACAATGAATATTTAAAATAATTGTATCAGAGAAATGTGTATATTATAGTATTTTGTTATAATAATGAATATTTAGTAATATTATTCATATTAATAGGTACTTTAACTCATATTATGTAATGACAAGATATACTATATTATATAATATGACCTCAAGTTTCAAAATGTTTCTAGAAAATTCATTGTATAAAATGGGTATGGTTTACATATTCACCGGAAAATACTAACTATAGCTAAGTAGTTTAAAAAGAAAATAATAAGTATTTTCAGATTGTTACAAAGGATTTAATTTAAACTGTAAGAAAAATTAAATGAACTTATCTATTACCTAACCTTATGTTTCAAGTATAAAATAGTTGTTTTTAACTAATCATAATAATTTTTTTTTCTAATTATTGTATTATATTGTATAATAAAAGTTATATATATATACTTAATATAAATATTAAATATCTTATATTATATAACATTATATATCAATGGTGATTTTGACTGATGGAAATTTATTATTTTTAAAGCGTATATTATTATTTAATTTTATCGTATTTTTTTAGCTATTAAAATTATTAAAAGTAATAACTTATTATAATTTATCTATTAATTAGGTCAGGAGGTTTCAACCTACGGCCCGCGGTCCCTTTTTGTAAGATCCACGATTAATGATTTCCCTTTTTGGTTGTAAAGAATCATGTAAAAATCTTTTCTCATGCATGCAAATAAAATTATTAAATTAAAAATTCACCTGCCCAATACACATGTACACATTCATCATTTTAAATAAAACTAAATATTAAAAAATGTTAAAATCATACTATAAGAATACTACAATAACAAAGTTACTACTATACTTAAAGTTAACTATATAGTTTTGTATTAGTAGTGCATAGACCCTTTGTGGGGTATTTTGAACAACTTTATAAAAAAAAAAAAAACTGTTTATAAAAAAGTCCTGTATTCTTTAAGATATACATAGTATATTATTATATATATATTATACAAATAATAATATAAGGAGACTATTTATTCATTATAATATCGATTTCAACATGTTAATTTTAATTACTTTATAAGTCAATAGATTTAATTTGTTTTGAATATTGTGTAATGAGGTAAGTTATAATGTTTGTATAATCATATGTTTAGGCGGAAAATCCTCAGGCTTCCATGCTGTTTTTGTGGTTAGACCAAACGGTAGATAACTTGCCCCATACCAGGCAGGTGCGTATCGAAGGCACCGTCAACAAGCTGACCACAGACAACATGAAAGAGCTGTACGACATTGAACCATTGTTTTGTAAAATCCGTGCGCAGATCTGTGAACAAGGCAAGGTGATAGAGTGGGAGCAACTAAAACGCGATCACGATCAGTTGTTTGACAAAGTGTCCAAGTATAATGTCCAGCTTCCTAAGCCCGACCATGTGTAAGTACCTATATGTTTAAAATATATCGACTACGATATTTAATGAAGGGTCTGCTGAAAAAGTTTATGACTCTGACCATAGAATGGTTATGTAACTTATAAAGGTAGATTGCATGGAAAGTGTGAAATTAAATATGGTTGTGTAATGAATAAAATTTGCGTAATGGAAAATTAAAATATTTAAACAGTACTTGGCGTTTACCAATCATTTATATTTGAGCACATAATTTATGGCACGATACAATTTAAAATTATTTTAATTAATTAATTTAATTGGAGCATTTAAGAAAACTTAAAAAAAAACAAGTTACATAGTATGTAGCGGTATATTATAATTTAAAAATATTCATAATTCACTTAAAAATAAAAATATTGTAAAAACCAACATATACAAATATAAATAATTTTCTTATATAATTTATGTAATAAGTCAATTCACTTTAATATGTATTAAAGGTACCAAAATAAAATTGGTTTAGCTGAACAAAAATTTACTATATTGTACGTTTGTAAGACGAAGACAACACGTCATACGGGTGTTACCTCTTTTGAACGCTATGAATATAATAGTTTTATGCATTTTATCTAAAAGGTACTTATAATTATTTATACAAGATAATATATTTTTTATCTTTAATGAACTTCAAAATTATGTATAAAAAAAAGTTCTTTAATTTTATTTCTACATTTTAATAATGAAACATCAATAATATAAAAATAATTTTGACATCTATAATATAAACCATGAAGTATACCTAGTGTTTTTTTTTAATTAAATTCATGGGCTGTGGATCACATTATTAATTTTGTTTTTTGGGAAACTCGAGCAGCGAAAACGCCCCAATAGTTAGCACCCATGTATATCATATAGGCACCTACTAAAGTAATTGTTGCAGAAAACTATATATATAATATAAAATAATAATTATTATATTGTTATTACCTACTAATTAACTTCAGTCGGTTTATCTACTCACCACCCATGTACCTTAGAACAGTGTTAATAAGATATAGTGGTATTAAAATAATATAAAATTAGTCTAAATATTTTGATACTTAATTGAATTGTGTACAGAAAATACTTCAAAAAAAAAATTTGACCACCTATGTTTTTTCGATATATTTTAATTTTTGTAGAGAAACAACTTATGAGGAACCTATCATGGCTTATATGATATTTTAAAGATTTTTATTATTAAAAATAATGTTTTTCTCATATTTGGGTAAGAATTCAAGTTTTTCTACAGTTATTCATTTTTAAATTTTAGCAAAAAAATTGTGTAATATATTATATTTTATAAAAGTAATATTATTTTTTTGTATAAAATAACAAAAACGTAAACGTAATGCAAACCTAAAGAGCATAGGTACCTATAGGGTATACCTATATAGCATTTTGTTTTTTGATATTACATATTTAAATATTTAATACATCATAATATAATATATGTTTGTATATTAAAACAATAAAACTTGGCTTGTCTAAATAACTATATGGTTGGATGTTTCTGTTTTGATACACTCAAGTTCTGTTTAAGTTATAAACACTATAACTTCGTCAGTCGTCGCCGCAGACGTGTACGTTTATAATAGCCATGAACATACTATACTCAGTGTATACATAAATCGTGCATAATATTCTACATCTTCTTAAAGGGATATTGGTCTTTAATTTATCGTTAATATCAAAAGTGTCTCTAAACGAATTTGGGATTCTTATTGATTCGATTGATGCATAATTACTTAAGCATATATATATATATATAATATACATTATACTTTACATAGATGTTATTTACGCACTGCGTGTCAACAGCGTTTAATAAGGTAAATAAAAGTGGCGAGACGATAACGTATAAAAAGGCTAGTCACGCTCGTAAATGGTTACACCCCCCATCTGTAAAATCTACAGAAATATGTCATTTCGTCAATTGACGCGGCTCAAGGTCTAGATGGTAAATTGCAATCGATTGTTTGTAACCAATAGCCAATGGCCAATAATGCTGATTAAATCATATACACATAACGACTAATACTTAAATAGGTTGTATTTTCCTGTACAAACCTATTATAATATAGTTGTAGACAAATTCGTGGTCAAGTCTTTCGCTCAAAACAGTCCAAATGCTTTGAAAAAATAATTCGTTGTAGTTCTACGAGTAAATTGATGGATTCCGTACAAGTGTAGGTAGATTAAAAAACGTCACGTTTATAAATACTATTTATAATCAATGATATTACGACATATTACTCAGTACTTAACTATTAACTCACAACCAAAACTTAATATATATCATATTAATATATATTCATATTATTCCCTAAGTGATGACTGCAATTGTTTTTTTAACTATAAACTATATGTGAAAATTAAATAAAACCTAATAATTTTAGTCAAGTATTATTGCTATATTATGTTGTTGAACACTATATCAAAAAAAAAAAAAAAAAAATTCAATGGGAATAATAAATATGTAGCGATTATTGATATGAGTATTATTTTTTAATTACAGCGTTGCTTATAAACTCGTGCCCGACATGATTGAATTTTATGAAGCGATTGGCCAGAAAATTGGTGACAGACTGTTGTTCACCAAAGATGGAATTTCATGGCAGTCAAAACATATAGCTGCATAATAATAACACTTATTTTATTACAGGAAATGATTTAAAAACATTTTATATGAGTAAATCATGCACCATGTTTGTTAAATTTTAGTACACTATAGCTGTCAGGAAAAATACATTTTCTAATGATGTACATTTTTTTTAATTTTAAAATATTATTCACTTTTATAAATGAACTATTTATGTGTTAAATATTATTTGAAATTCGAGAACATTATATTATTTTGCAGGTTAAATAACATTGTAACTGTGGGCTTGACAGATATAAAACATTTTCCAAATATACATCAGATTATAATTTACCTATATCATACTATTGTCTATTAGACATTAGTATATGTAGTACCTAGTTATTTTCAATTTAATATATATACAGTCACACGCCGCACTTGTGGATACGCAACATATTATAAGTACAAATATGAACAGTACCTATGCCAAAATGATGTCAATTTTTAGAAAATATTTAAAGATTACGAATAGCGTTAATATTTATGTAATTACGTGTTTATGTTTGAGCAACAGAAAATATTTTTACAGTTATTTCGGATACTGCATAGTTATATATGAATTTTACTTTATATGCACTTTAATAATAATAATAAAATATAGTAAATAGCAGCATAGATTTATTTATCCTGATGGTTTTTTTTTAAGAAATTATTTTGAGAATTATAAGACTAGACAATATTAATATAACATTATTACAAAATCGATTAGAAATTGGATATATTATGAGTATTTCCAATTAATAATGCTTCAGAATTGTAAAATTCTTAATGAATAAACAGATACAATATAACAGCTTTAAAATAAAATTGTACGTACATAATTTTACACATATTCTAGGTATTGATTTATTTTATTCATAATCATAATACAGGACAAAATATGTTAATTCCTAGTAGGTATAGACTATGGATTTAAGTCTTAAGGAAAACACTGAAACACAATTATAATTTGGTTGAAAATTATTTTATTTCAAATTTCGTCAAAATAAAATCATATAATCTGTATGCGCTGACAAAATTTACAGCTATGAAAATTAGATCAATTTCTATGGTTTGACTAAAAAAAATAATTGTGTGAATATAACTCTGAGGAGAAATGACATTTAAATTCAATACATTTGATTAAATTTTCACTTAAAAAGTATTTTTTTTTTAAATTTAATTATTTTTAAAAAATATTATAAATACAATGCCATCAAGAATTGATTTCAAATCACATATGTTAATTTCAATACATCTTAAAATTTTAGTTTACGATTCAGTTAAAATTTAAAGAAAACAAATGTTTGTAATTATTGGATAATCATTTTTATGTTAAATTACAAAATATTATTGCAAGGCAAATTTGTAAGTTCCGTTTCCGAAATTATGCTATTTCTTTTTTGCTTGTGAGCTTGCCAAAACACCGGAGTAACCTTACACTGCATGTTTATTTATTCATAAGTCTAAAATAGGTAGACACTATTTTTTTCCAGTTCTAAATACGTATATAAAATCTTAATATAGTTGTTTTTGAGCAAATAATAAACTGTCGTTATTAAAGCTGTATTTATATATAATTTTATATTTTTTTATTATCTTAACTAATTATAATAAATTTATCGTTTAAATAATGGCTACAAGTCCGCATATAACAATTAAAATATAAAATTTTCGCTTTAAACCGTTTACCCGAATTATTTGCAATGGTAATATTCTAAATTATATTCTTACATACATTTGTAGATGAGGTGAAGGTAAATGTAATATTTTGCTTCAAGACCTATGATAATTTTGTATCTTGATAAAATGTATGTAATCATACATACCTATATTACTATTACTATTAATACTTAAAAGTTAGGAATACTCGAATACAGCTACTGCGATTCAATAGGTACATACTGTGAATCGGGAGATTTTGAAAATTGTCCATCAAAATAATATTTATTTATAATATGCTAAACGATCGTCGTGATGTAGATGTATAATATACAGAACAAGTGCGCCTGCAGGATAAAATCCCGCCCAGGGTAAGATAAAAAATATTTACAAACTAATATACCCGCCAAAAAAATAATAGTAAAATAACAATATTTACATGTTTATTTTTCTTATTTTTACGCCGCGTAATGACCTAGACTTTGTTATCAGATAACTGATGATAATTTGTATGTCCGTAATTTCATAATTGTTGATTATAATTCTTACTTAATTAGGTACTGATAAGTTCAAAAAAGTTTTATTCTAGAAATATTTTATACTGATATGGTAAAATGATAA
The DNA here is from genome assembly GCA_014851325.1 of Pentalonia nigronervosa. Taxonomy (NCBI): domain Eukaryota; kingdom Metazoa; phylum Arthropoda; class Insecta; order Hemiptera; family Aphididae; genus Pentalonia; species Pentalonia nigronervosa. Next base: position 15,744 of record JACXSJ010003929.1, read on the forward strand.
ATCATTTAAGTTACACATTGTACTATCTCTAGAAACTCTTTCCTTTTGGTTCAGGACTATATAGGTTTTGATACTTTTTCTATCAAGCATCATGTAAGCAACTTATAGACTGTCGAGCAATTTTAAATTTAATTGAATTTAGAATTCCTAGTAGAAATACTAGTAATTCTGATTTGTTGTATAACCCTAAATTTAAAATAAATTGTGGCAATAATTCGTTTTTTAAGAGCTTTTTAAACGTCAATAAAATCTACACTGTCTTGAGTTTTTGGTTAATCTCTCCAAGTTTTTAAAACTAAAACTTTGCTAATTTTTAAAACTAAAACTTTGCTAATTTTTAAAAATAAAACTTAATAATCTTGTTTTTATTTTTATATACCTACCCAAATTGTTTTTTTATTTTTCTGTTAGTTTTATTTATATTATTATCACTGTATCTATTTTTCACGTGTCAATAGTTTTTTTTTATTACTTTGTACTGATTTGTTAAAATCCTTATATCCGTTGATTATTATAAATAAATAGAAAATGGTATGCCATATGCATGATGAAAGAATATTGAGTTTAAAATTCTTAAGAGGGCAATGGCCCCTTTGGCTTTGCCCCCCCCTCTCTGTGGACACCACTGATACAGAACTTAAAGTAGGTAGTTATCTAACTTAATAGGTGATATAGTTACATAGTGAAATAATAAAATGAAAATCATTACAATAAATGTTGCTTATTTGAAATTGTTTAAATATTCAATGAACATTGCATAATTAATACGTATTTGACATACTTTTTTTTGGGGAGAATAATTTTTAACAGAATGTAATATTTAAGCGACACTAGTTTTTGACAAAATTAATTATATTTCGGGAACTTTACATTTTCACCAAATAACTATACTAGCATTTTATAGAAATAAATATACGTAATCATAAAAATGTGCAAATTATTTTACAGTAACATATATTTATACAATTTTTAACAATTATATTAAAGACTTGAATATATTTTAGATAAGAGGTTCCGATGTTCCATATAAATTTTGTAATGCCTAAAACTATTTCAATTATTATTTTTGTACTTAATTTGAAAATTATTAATCGTCGAAACTTGATACTTTTTGTCATTATTATATATTATTATTTTCTATATTATATGTCATATTGAAATTTTAAAAATTTATTGATAAATTTAAATCTATTTATACCATAAATCTATAATTTATACCATTGTTACCATTATGCGGTACTCATGTCGGTATCGACTTTTATAGGTCTTTTAACTGCTGCTATTGGTATAATAAATAGTTAAATAAATAAAAATAAATAAAACGTATTATAGTCCTGTGCGCAGTGATAAAACAGTTATTCATAGTCTCATAGATTAAATTGTGTGTATAAGTACGACCAATGGACAATAACCCTTACCAATATTCTATTACAGAAACACTTTATTCAATAATCTACTCTTGGAGCTTAACTTTAGTGTTTACTGTTTACACATAGCTTTTAAGTATCTGCTATCGATGACTGATTTGGGACGACGGGAATGGTCTGATACAAATAATCTAAAATAATCTAGAATAAGGGTTTAACGATTTGAGACCATTCAAATAATATTGGCATTTGGCATTTATTAAATCTTGTAATCTACAATAATTTACGATGCCAATATGCTTAAATTTTTAATAAGAAAAATGTTTAATATATTAAATAAGTTTTCTAATGTCTTACAATTTTAAAAAGAATTATTAATTATCGAAAGTGATTATTAACTCAAAAGTTAATAACTATTAATACTTTAAATTTTCTTCAAAAGTTTATAGACCAACTTTTCATAGATGATACATATTTTAACTCTTATTGAGCTATTAATAAGCAAATATAACAAATAATATTCAATTTTTTTAATAAGGGTTTTCAAAAAAAATGTTCGTTGATTCAAATAAAATAATTTAGTATTTCATACTATAACCAAAAAATCTAAAAAT
>JACXSJ010003930.1:0-17723 GCA_014851325.1 Pentalonia nigronervosa
TAGTATACACTCTATCATTAGCGTGCGTACTATTTGTATAACTTTTAATCATTCTGGTGCTTTTTTTAATATTTAAGGTGTGATTCCTATGCGCGCGGCTGTAGTCGCGTCGCGGCGCGACCGCCGTTTTCAGCCGCGCGGCTACATCTTTTTCTACTTTTAAATGTAGGTAATTCCTAAGACCGCGACTGAGCCGCGCGACCGAAGTGTGCGTCTACAACCGCGCGGCGATGGCCGCTCCCGGAGCAGTCGAGTCGCGCTCGCGCCCTATGAATTATCGATATTTACGAAATTATAGTGGTTAGAAAAAATGCCTGGAACCAAATATCAAACGAATTAAAAAAAAAAAAATGGTAAGTTATACTATAATTTATAGTTATCTACATTAAAGTTATATTATTTAATATTTGAACACTAATTCAATTCAGGTACATACTAAAAACTTATTTTATGTATAATTTGTAATCTTATGTAGTTATATAAGCATATGATATTTAATTTATTGTATTTATTTTGTAGGCTACCTACAAAATAAAAATTTCAAACGATAACCAGTTAAATAAAACAACCACTAATAGTTATATAACTCATCACTGCCGTCTAATGTTCAAGATCGATCGTAGTGATAATATTAATTTTTATTCCATGACGTGTATTTTCTTTTTTACTTTTAAAAAACTAAAATTTATAAGTTTCTATCATTTATATATTGATTTTAAGTTGAGTGATGTAATGGTTTTATTTAATATTCTAATGTAGGTTTATTATAATTTATAAACCCCCCTACAAATTAAATTCGCTACTGATCATAATATCATCTAGATAATCTATTAGTTCTTTATTTTTAAACTAAATCTCACATAATTGTATTTTGTATCTTATGAAGCATACTATTTTTTTTTTGTTTACTTGTAAAATACATTGATAATAGTTGTTTAACTAATGAATATTTAAGGTATGGAAGGGCCAAGACTTACTATTAATAATACAGTAGGTTGAATTAATTTTTGCAGAAAACATTGCATTTGAAAATGTCATTGAATGTAAAACAATCATAATACACTTTAAAAGTTTCAAGCACCCATAAAAAATATTTTTAAATTACAACAAAATAACTAAAACTGTCATTCTTCATTTAAATATCTAATTTCGTCTAAATTAGTATTTAAAATGTCTATAAAAAATTATTTTTTTAATATATTTTTGATTTTTTAGTTACACTATTAAATACTTACGAAAAACCTAATTTTAAATTTTCAATCATTAGCTATAAAAACGGATAATTTTATACATTTGTAACTACTAAATAATTTGCAAACATTTGAGATTTTGATTAATTTTTTATGAGTGTTTGAAATTAGACGTTGGATATTCACTCGTTTTATCCGGGAACGATATTCTTATTTTGACGTAATTCAAAAAAGAATAATTGAAGATGTTTGACATTTTCATAAAATGTTTAGATTATAATTTTCAATACAAAAAAATTAAAAATATTTTACAAAGAAATTTTTGATTCATTTAAATTTTTTTTTCTATAAATATATATTTTCGTTGGGTCAAAATGCTTGTAAACTTAATACAAGGTTCCTCGTAAATTGTTGTAATAGCAGATCAAAAATATTAAAAATACACAATCACGATTTTTTTTATAAACATTTAAACTTTAAATTTTGACCAAAATTCATCATTGAACATTTGAAAATTATTTTGTAATTAAAATTTTTTTAAAACGTTCAGTTTTTATAGCCACAGATTGAAAATTTATAACAAGGTTTTTCGTGAGTAGTTTATAGTGTTACTAAAAAATCAAAAAATATATGAAAATAATAATTTTTTATAAACATTTTAAGTTAAAATTTGGACGTAATTAGATATTTAAATGAAGAGTAACAATGTTATTTATTTCGTTGTAATTTAAAAATATTTTTCGACGGTGCTTGAAACTTTTAAAATATATTATTATATTTTATACACTTAGTTAGATTTTCAAATGCAATGTTTTTCGTAAAAATGAATTCAACCTACTGTATTATCTCAATATACTCATAATTAAAGTTAAGACCCCGCGGTAACAAGACTTTTAATTTATGTAACTGAATAAGTGGGACTCCAAATCTATTAAAAAAAGTGTGCTTTTTAGAGAGGGTTGGAGAAATTCCGGATGTGAAAACACGGTTTTCGATTGGAAGAGATTTTCTAAAAAATTCGTGTGTAGTCGTACAATTCCGTACAAATTCCGTACTAAATATTCACGTAAGAAAATGTTGGAAAAACTTATTTTTAATTTTTGGGAGGACTTGAGAAATTTTTCCCCCGCCCCGCCTATAGAAAATTGAATTTTCCGGGCGAATCTATGTCATACAAATTTCGGAAACGGTCGTATAAATTCATGCAAATCACGTGTTAAATATTGGCGTAGAAAAGTTTTAAGAAAAGTTGTTTTTCCACGTGGGTAAGGCTAGAGAACTTTTCCCCCGCCTCGCCCATAGAAAATTGAATTTTTTGGGCGAACCGGTGCCGTACAAATTTTGGAAACGGTTGTACAAATTCATGCAAATCACGCGCTAAATATTGGTGTAGAAAAATTTGGAAAATTAGCAATGGGTGGGGTTAGGGAAATGTACGTGCACAACAGCACAAACTCGTTGATATTGGCGAACCTCGGTATTTAAATGAAAATGAAGCGAAAACAAAACATTTATTGGAGCACCTCGTGTCGGTTTTATAATTTTTACAGTTTCTTGCGAGCTAAGAAAATTATGCACATTCATCATACCCACAACGGGAAAAGACGACGACTGGTACGTTATATCAAAAGGCCGCACAATGGTGGCGGAAGACCGGTCGCGTGATGTGATAGTGCTGCGGAAAGGGCTCGAAAGTTCGCAAACATTTCTTGTCTGACGTGCACTCACGCAAACTGGTTCAAGTGATAAAAGGCGGTAGTTTGAACAAACATGGTAATAAAGTTCCTGCTCTGCAGTATTTTTAATTCCAAATGCATATATTTTACTGTATATAATATTATTCTTTGTAAAATCGAATCCTGTGGTTTATTTTTCTTATGTAAGCTGTTCCTCATAATTACGATTCCATATTATTGTCATACTTTTTTATACTTTCCTTAGTTTAAACTATTTCGAAAAATGACAAACCAAAAAAAAATATTATTTCAGAAAAATACTATTCATTTATTATGTAATTTTTTTGAACTATCATTCCTATAATATATATTTATTTTTCAAAAAAAATTTTTTCCTGAAAATTACGGTTACGTTTTAATATTTTTCCGATTTTTATGCGCTCCCCAACGTCGCTAAATATATTATAGTAATTCATTTTATCTATATTATTCAATTTTTGTATTAGGTATTTTTTATAATTTATACGTGAGTTTTGACTTGAATTTTTAAATATGAACACGTCACTGACAAATAGCAACGTTACACAAAATGTCTTTCTCAATAGTAGCAGGTACTGTTTTTTTGGATTAGCAGCATAAACGCAATTTGGAGAGAAGGACTTGGGGAGACTTAGCCCTTCCAATATTAAAATTAGCACCTCTAAAAATATATATTTTAATTGAAGTATTAAATTCTTTATTAATTGCCTATCTGATCTACATAATACAGTAAACGTTGTTTGGAGAAATTTTTTTCTAAAGTTTAAACAATAATTTATTATTTGTGTGTTCTTCATAGTATAGAATCGAATCCATGCACTGAACATAATATAGGTTTGAGTAGTATTACAAATTATAATGCAGATTGTTATTTGTTATGTGTTTAAGTAAAAATATTTTTAATTTTAGTAATAGACATATTATAATATATTAAATGTATTAAATGTAGGAAAGTGGATGAGCAAAAAAATGATAAATATATTATATTTTATTATATTAGGTACACAAAGTAATGTATTTTAAAAGGATTTAAACAGATTGTATTGGGGCAGAGCCTCCCACGGATGTGTTAAATTTTAAAATATAAAGCCCTTCCAAGTCAAAAACTGAAATTGCGCTTATGGTCAGTAGCTATTTTATTGTTCTATTTCGAGTGTATTTCAACTATTTCGAGCACGTACGATGAAAAATTTAAAACGTTCTCAATTGAATTGTAACCATCAGATATTGTATAATATGCTTCGGCAATTCGGCCAGAAAATATTTCCATAACGCACAGCCCGAGACATTATTGGAATCGTTATACGTTGTGTAGATCAGTGCAAAACAACAAACATTTTTTTTCTTTAGTGCCCTAGCAATTTAACGGTCGAGTTCTAGTCAACAACAGAAAATAGAAACGCACGTACAAGGGGCTGAGGTTCGAGAGATTATACTGCCCAGAGAAATAAATGGAAATTGTTTGTCGAAGACACAATGCGTATCTATGTCCATAATCAATGCGGTGGCAATCAACATTTTTTAAATTAATAAAAAAGATTTTATTTATTTTATTTAGGTAGGTATCTGAATTTCACCAAAACACGAGGCGATGGACTTGACCAATTTCAAATTCCGACAAAAAATACCAAAATCGATTTTGCGGAAAGCGAGCAATGCGAATACATTCCAGTTTTTCAGTAGTTATTTTTTGGATTTCTTGTTTATTTCAATAAGAACAACGATTTTTTTCACTTTTGTGTCCAAACTATGTACAAACTACAGTCTAGATATAATTTTTTTTTTATCAAACACTGGTAGAATACTGTATTTTTCTATTTTTCAACAATTTTGTTAAAAACAAGAGTTGTTTTCCTGATATAAAGTGTTTTTAGACATTTAGATATATTATAACAAATATGTATAAAAGGATATTAATTGTTAACGACCCGTCTGCTTCAAAGTCACCATCAGTCATACCTACTACTTACCAGACATTTATTATTATAGCACTTATTCCGTAACAAAACTTTAACAGTGTCAATAAAAATCGTAAATTAAAAAAAAAAATTAATATCTAATAATTTATAGGGCATTTTTTGGTATTTTTAAGAGCATTTATATCCAAGCCCTAGTAATAAATAATAATAATTTGAACCTAAATAAACACATATAAAAAAACGATTTCCTAAAGATTATTCATTCACTAATATTCACGGCTGAGCATTAACGAGTTAACAAATTAAGTTACTTAATGAGTTACTTTTATTTTCATAAGTGACTTCTAACTTACCAAGATAATTTATTTGAAAATCACGTAATTTATTTATTTTTCCTAATATAAATTTCAGAGATTTAAAATTATATTTTTATAATTTATTTTTAAATAAAAAAAATAAATAATAATTGACTGGAAAATCAAATACTATTAATGTTATTTTATTTTGTATTCTAAATTGTAAACTGTTGCAAGTATTTCGCATTATTTTTATATTTGAAGTTTCAATAGGTATTAAAATAACGTAATAAGTACTTATAGTTACAAGTAAATAACGAAAAGGTTTAATGTATATAATGTATAGGTACTGTATAATATTAATTAGTTACTAATACTATAACAAAATAATATTAATTAGTTACTTTATAGTGTAATAAGCTATTTTATTTTAATTGCTAATTCACAGAAAATATGTTTATATAATATTATTAAACAGAAACGTATAGAACTATAAGGGTAATAATAGGGGTTTTGTTGAATTTTATGATTGATTGAAGTATGTAAGTACCTACTGTAATTAATACTATTACCTACATACATTTAAAAAAAAATAGTAAGACCTCCATTATATTATGTTATTTGTTAAGCTTCAATAAAAAAGTATGATAATTAATTTTACATGAAAATAAAAGTAACTTACTAAGTTGAGTTACTTTTATTCCAAATTAACTTTTAACTTTTAACGAGTTAAGAAAAAAGGAAAGTAACTTTAAATTTTTAACTTAACTTAATGAGTTAAAAAAATTACTTAACTTGCCTTGCTGATATTTATTGATTTGTCACATATTTTATTTGCTTCCATTTTATTCAGGTCTTATAATCTAAAAAAAAAGAAAGAAAGTACAATTTAGAGCAACACCAAAAAATATACATAAACAATTATTTATTTATGTGTAAAGCGTAAGTAACGCAGTGGTGTAATTACGGGGGGAGGGGGATTTGGGTGTCATATCCTTCTCATGATCTTTTATCTTTGTTTTTTAAAGACTGGGTTAACTACATTTATGTATTTATTTGTCTAAAAAACACAAATCACCTATGCTAGTTGTACATAAATACTTAGTAATAAACGCAGGTGTATATAGGCACCAGTGCTAGGGTTTGGAACTTAATGCACTTAAAAAGTACTAAATATGCACTTAAAAAAGTACAAATATAATTTAAAAATATGCACTTTTTTTTTTTGATGCAACATTTTCATAATTACAAATATTTTATTAAACTACCTATATATAAACCTATTGCCTATTGCCTATATATTAACCTCAATATAAGCTTATTGTTGTTAATACTCTTAGGTTATTTAATATGTTTATTAATAAAAACTGGAAATGTTATATCAATTTGGGATTTGAGAATTATGATACAATAATAATACCTAATGAAAACTTTTAAAATAAATATTTTTTTTCGACATTTTCTAATTTGTTTAATCAATTTATTATTAAATATGCTCTAAAAAATTAGTAAAATTAAAAAATATGTGCTTAAAATTACAAAATCACTAAATATGCAAATATATGCACTATAAATTTTTAATATGATTTTCGTAGTGTCATGAAAATAATTTTAAACTTACTTAGCAATAAATTGAATAGCCTAATAAAAACATGCAAATGCAATAACCGAGCCCTAGACTTCACTATTGTAATATGTTGTATTGTGGTAGTGGTACAAAAATATACCACCGAGCAGTCAAGTATTATTTTATCGTCGATCGACAACGCTATTATCAAATTATTTTATTTAGATTAAAGACTATACGTCCTATCAGAGCCGTCTTAAGGTTTCATGGGGTCCCGGGCCAAACATATTTCGGGGGCCTTATAATACTAAATTATAATATATACATTTTTTAACACATAATGTATTATTATTTATTAAATAACATACTTTATTACTAAAAAGTAAATTTTTGTTTAAATTTCTGTTACTTTATTGTTTATTATAATTTCAAAATATACGCTCAAAAAATACTTTCCTATTAATTAAAACGTCAAGATATTAATTATAATATAATATATAATATGTTTTATAGTTAAAAAATAAATGTAATTCATTAAACAAAAACTAAAATAATTATCATAAAAAACAATATATGTATTGATATAAATTTGTCAATTATTAAATACTCATTAATAGTTTCTTCCTAGTTGTTTCATTCGCTAAGTCTTCTGTAACATTTTCATAATCTAAACTTGATAGTAGTTTATGTTCAATACCCATTAAAGATAAGAAGTTTAACCGTTTCTGGCTCATGGTACTTCTAAGCTCTTCTTTAATTAAATTTAACTTAGAAAATGAACGTTCCCCACTACAGTTGTTAATCATCATTAATAAAAAAACTTCGGAAAGATATTATTATGTTTGGAAATGTTTCTTCTAGTCTATTTGATTTTAAACATCTGTATGTACTAGAAATACTGAATTCATAAATATCAAGTTCCGTTAGATACGCTTTTAAGGCTGGGAACACACGGGCGTTATTTTACCGCGCCGTAAAATTACGGCGCGTTTGTTAAAATACACTAAAATGAATAGAGCATAACCCACGAGTGTCGCGTCGTAAAAATATTGCCCGATATTTCGAAAACAGTCACGTGCACCTTGACTTTACCGCACGTTAAAAATAACGCACGATTAGAAATCCCAGTCGAAATGCATTATAATGATAGGTGGAGAACACACACACAATAATAAAACGCGCGACCAATTATTATTTTATTTCAATATTCGTTCAATTTTCTATTAGTACATTCAATTTTCTATCAGAAACCAACCTTAAAATTGAAAGTCATAGCATTATTTCGACTACTTATCGTGTACATACGTAACAAAAAATTAAAAAAAAAATACATATCATTATAAAATCAATATATATATTTTTTATTTTTGATAAAAAGTTGATAACCCAAAAACAAAATAATATTTTCATCTACCATGGTGTTGTCTAGTTGAAACATCGACACATACTAAATAGTTAACGTATGTTTAATAAAATAAATAAAGTTATCGTGAATATCGTAGGTACCTAAATAAACGTGTCACAAATAAACGCTCGTGTGTTGGTATAGAATTAAAACGCGCGGTAAATTATTTTTATGCGGTAAAAATATCGTGCCGTAAAATAATGCCCGTGTGTTCCCAGCCTAAGTGTATACATTCTAAAATTAATTCATTTTCATTAATGTCTACGTGATAAAATTCCGCAAATGTTTTACAATGGTCTTGTATTTCTTTTGTCTCTAAAATGTTTAAATTAGAAAAAAATTCAAACAGTTTATTTATTGATTTGTATGATTTATCACGAATTTTTAACTGAGTTATTAATGTATCTATTATTAGGAAGTAAGTTTCTATTTTCAATTTTTATCAGATATTTATGTGGATTATCCGATTATGTGTGTGTGTAGTGTGTGTTGAACTGTCAGCTTTACAGTTGACAATGACGATTAACGACGGCGTCGTTACCACAGTTTATAAGATAAGATATTTCATATTATTTATAAATAGCATTCGCAATACTTGTAGATAAAACAAATCGAAATTACCGATAACATAGCGCACGTCAAAATAATGTATGTGTACTAGGAATAACTTTAAAATTTAGAAATTATTTTAATATATTTTCGTTCAAGATTTATATTAAAAACATTTAAAAAAATTTATTCAAATTAGAAATTGTCTTGGTATTATTGAGAAATTTTACGACTTTTTCAATACTCCGAAACATAACAATGTGCTTTTAAATTGTATTGAAAATGAAACACCAAATACAAAATTATTAAAAGGACTATGTGCTACACGTTAGAATCAAAGATATATGATGCGGCCTGTGATTTCGTGGAGCTATTTCCATATATCAATGATGCTTTAGACAATATTTCAAATTGGCATAACTCTTCAGAAACAGATGCCTCCTAATTGTCTAAATGAATTGACTCAGAATGTATTATATCACTTCAAGTTGTAAAAGTAAATTAATAATTATAATATTATGATGATAATTACATGTAAAAAATAATTATATACTTATTTATGTTACTATAGTTGTTGTTTCCATATGGCTTACCTTTGTGTAAGCAATTATAAAAAATAAGAATTGATTTAAAAGAAGCTGTCGAACTTTCTAATCATACTATTAAACAACTAAAATGAATTAGGGTTAATACAGAAAAAAAGTTCCACAAACTATTTGTACAGACAGAAGTCAGTATTATTTTCAACAACTAATTAACTAATTTTATGAATATATATTTACAAGTTGATTTATTTAGACTATATTTAAACTTATAAAAAATTACTAACTCTGCTGTTATTGATCACGTATTTTAATGTGTGTGGGCTGGCTTTATCGTATGCTCGTGACGTTTTCTGTAGCCGATTTATAGCGATTAATGATCATACATATTGCAATTCTCAGTATTTTTATAAAATTCAACCAATTTTTACCTATTTCTATATATATGGTCTAGGCTATATCGTAAGCTTCTGACGATTTCAAAAACTGACTCGCCGTGATCTGATTGTATATTCCCACTCTCCAATTCATTAACAAATTTCGCATACAATTTAGATAGTTGTGTCAGACATGTAAATATTAAAAAAAAAATTAAATTAGATTGTTTTTTAATTTACGATTTGATATGTGTAGGTTAGCTTATCGTAAACTTCTGTTGTTTTCTTAAGTCGATTCGTGGAGATATGATTTCATATTCTAAATCTCCGCATTAATGCCGAAAATTGCATACTACTTACAAATGACAATTGACTTGTAAGTTTTTTTAAAAAAGATTACAATCGGCCGTTTTTTCTTTCATATTTCCTTATTTATGGTCTAACCTATAGTAAGCTCCTGACGTTTTCAAATGTCGATTCGTGTTTTCTCGAGCCGATTCGTAGCGATATAATTACATATTTCAAATATTTTCGTCAATACCAAAATGTTCATATTACTTAAAAAGTTGCATCGGACTTATGAGAATTTTTATTATCAACAAATAAACCTGTTTTATTATTTTTTACACAATATTGTACCTACGTGTTAAATCATAATGGTTATGCTCATTGCTTCAGTGATGTAATTTGGTCATGTATGTGAGGGGTGGAGGGGAAATGAAATGTTTTAATATTTTATCTATTACCCCATTAAATAAAAAGTATTTATCATAAACACTTTTCAGTAAATTTATGTACGCGTGAGACATGGAAACAAATAATTACAAAATATTCATATTTACAAATACTAAATAGGTATTACACTTTATTGGTATCTTCATAACAGTTTAATCCTTTGATCACAATAAAAGATCCACTTTACGTGGCTTTAATGCTATTTTGTTAATTACTTCTTCCGGGTCAATTTTTATTTTTTTATGAATGGCTAACATAGCGAGGCAATTTAATCGATTCTGCGGAATAAAAAATAAAGAATTAAATATACTTAAATTTAATCTCTATCACAGAAAGTTTATGAAAAATAGGTATTAAATATATTAAATTAACTAAGTTCAAACCTCAGACATCGTGTTTCTTAAATATGTTTTTACTAAGTTGAAAACATACGTTCAGGTGAAGATGTTGATACCGGTAATGTGCATAGCACTTTTAGGAGAACATAAATATTAGGATAAATGTCTTTATTACAAATATATAGTGCTTTAAGTCCAGTATTTAGTATTTTTTCACATAGTTGTATCTTAGATTACCACAGTTTTAATTCAACTAAGGAATCGTTGGACACCATAGGAGAATAAAATCTAATTAATTCAATGAATTCATTCCCTTCTTTAACATTAAGCTCATGTTTAGAAAATAAACGCTAGTATATAAGATTTTACTATTTATTATTTGTACAAATTTAATGATTAATCAAGTAAAAATATATTTTACCATCTAACCAGTGCAAATGAAAATATATTTTTTAAATATTGTCACTAGTATTCTAAGCCTATTTGAATATTATCGTGAAATGTTCATTCATTTTTTGTATTTATTTAACTAAAGGTTTATAACAGGTGGATAATTCATAGTAAATAATACAATTATAATACTCTGATTATTAGTTTTTATTTTTATTTTCTAAAACCTATTTTTATTCAAAACCAAAAAGTTACATGTTAATTATATTAATTTTTTTTTTTTTGCGAAAATACAATGAATTGAACATGACAATCTTTATTATAAAAATTAAAAATAAATCCTATTTTGTAATAATCATTTTTTTTTTATTTGTAACAAATTAATATTGCATATGTTTTTCTCATTATTCTTGTTAGTTTAGATCACAAATATCAAAATGAAAAAATGAATATGTCCAACATGTTTGATTTATAAATTAGATTTATTAATATTAACTAAATGTTAATTTGATAGTGTTTATTTTAAGTCATTATATTAATAAACATATTTTTATTCTAAATTTATATATCTGTCACGTATCAATCGCCGTTATGGTTGTTCTGTGTCAGTAAGCATACAAATTTGAAGTGGATTTCCAATAAATATTTCTGCTAATCATGCAAACCATAGTCATGAACTCACAATATGGTAAGCAGTATTTCACCGTAATATTATTAATAGGCTCCGTGAAAGATTTCAGAAAATACTGTTTCTCAAAGAATTGTTAACAAGGAGATATTACTGTAAAATTTAAAAAATATATACACACTAATATAATATATTAGTAAAAAAAAAATAATAAATTAAATAAATAAATAAATAATTAAATAAATTATTGTTGTTTATATATCATATTAATTTTTACAATACTTAAATATGTAGATATTCAGTAGCAGAAATGGATTTAAAAGACCATCAGGCAGATCGAGCTAGGCGTAAAATAAGCCCACCATCTTTTTAAGCTCTGAGGGCTTATGGGTGGATGTGTTAAGGTCGGAAAATGGGGTCCAAGGTTGAACAATATTAATTTTAATGGATCAATAGTTCCGTTTTTCCAAGATTTATTAAAAATATTGAATAGTGACAATTTAGTACAATTTGTAGGTTTAGTATTTGCAAAAATTAGTTTTTTATGCGAGATTGATGCACATTTCCAGAGTGTAAATACAATGTGTATTGATGGCACCTTTCAAGTATAACCTAGGCAACCAGCCGACATAGATAAAATATTTACAATTATTTTTATAATTTGATTATTGTTAATAATGTGGTTAATTTTATATGTTTTAAATATACACACATAGTATGTCTTATCTAAAGTTTACCCATTTTTCAGGCAATTACAATTGTGCACACATTATTAGTAAGCCGCCAGAGGCCAGACAGAAACCAGCTACTGCAGGTTGCTGCAGTTATTGTGAGATGATCTTCAGGTTAATATTGAATATAATAACTTGCCAGTAAATACCAACTTTGAACAGTAACTGAGAAATTCTATAATCAGAATGCTCCCAGAAGCAAATAATTCAGGATTCTAGTTTCATTTCATTCAAGTACTGAAACGATTATCATTAATGTTTCTACTAGGTTGATTAAAATTATTAAAAATTTATTTATTTATTAGACCATATTCGATTTATTGGGTCATGAACTTACATATATATATATAATATAACAAATAAAAATATCAGGCGTATTTTGGGAATGGTATAAAATATATTATAATTTATTTAATTGAAACATATTAAATAAATAAAATATCAATTTGTTAGATTAGAATATAACTTTGGCCTGATGGTATTTTCGGTATACCGATAATTTCCGGTAAAATATTGTAAATACACCTATATTAATTATTTTTTATTTTTATATAATCATAATGACATAATATATTATATAATATTGTAATTTTCGTTAGGCTGGTACCGGTCTCTTTGATGAGTTTGACATATTGGATTGGGAAAAATCTATTTTTGGTGTAGTGTATAAAACTTTAAACCACGTATGAAAAATAATATATAGTCCTACTTTGTAAATTATATGCTGATCCACAACTTTACTGTAAAAAGGTTAAGAACTTCTGATCTATAATACTAGACCTGATTGTAGAAGTAGAACGGTTCTACTAGAAACTTATTTTTGTAAAAAGTCCTCCCTCCCTCTTCGCCGTATCAAAAATATTTTTAAAACTTTCAAACAATAACGAATAATTACAAGCATGATTTTTAAAATAGATGTTAAAGTTCAATTTTCCTAGATTGGAAATTTGGAAACACTTATAAATTCACGGATATCCAGTAATTACCGAAGTACGATATTTTCGGTAGTTATCGAGGTACGGAACTACCGATAATTGCCGGTAATTACCGAAAATACCGCATAATCGGTAATTCTGTAAATACCGGCAGTAAACAAATACCGGATACCAGTATCAAAATTTTAAATACCGCCAGCCCTAAAGCCGGATACACACTTGCAACATTCGTGCGTAACACAACGCCGTAAAGTGACATCTTTTGATGCGCTCAGCATTTACCGACAACTCATGGAACGGCGTTACGGTTACGCACGAATGTTGCAAGTGTGTACCCGGCTTAATATAACATTTAGAATATATTTATCTTTCTTTCTTTTTTAAATTTTATAACAAATAATATATTACAATTTCACCAAAAAATTGATTTCATCCAAGCTTGTGGATAAGTGGAGGTGAGAGTTTAGCATTATCAAACATTAACATTTAACATACACGATTAAAGCATCAAGTATGCAAAATTAATGTAGCCATTAATCTTAACTAAAAGAAATTTATTTAAAAAAAAATACTAAACTACAGATGATAATTAAATGGGGATTGAGTAGAAAGCATTTTAATATTTTTTACAACAATAATAAGATGAAAAGTTACAAAGTTATACAAAGTTGTACTTAATTATATTTTTAACATACATATTTACTGTAGTTAATGATGTTACCTTACTTGTCAAGAAATTAAATAATGTTTCAAGGAAATTTGTACTCATTACGGTTGGGATTTAGATTCATACAATAGTTAGATAAGTTAGCTAAGTAGGGGAACATGAGACAAAGAGGGGACATCGTAATATTTATTTATTTAACGTATAAAATTGATAATATTATTAGATTTATAGCTTCTTTGGTTGTTTGAGATTATGTGATAAAAGTTTTGACTTCATTATATCCGGATGGTTATACAAACCATATTATATATTTATGAATAAATGTCGTGAATATTATGAACTGTTTTATCCGGAATATCGTTACATACGGCATCGTAATAAGCAGGTTCGACTGTAATTGAATTCAAATTTATCATATTCATAAAGTGGTTCACTCGGAGGAAGACAGTCAACCTACTATACTCAGAGCGATATTTACTTCGATTACGCGCCTTTAGTGTTAAGTGCCAAAAATGTGCAAGGGATCATGCACATCAAAATGAATCTATTGCGATTAATATTAAGTAATACAATTATTATTATGATTGCATTTTAATTTGACTACCTAGACTATAGTAAATATCTAGATCCTAGATCCTAGAGGCCAACTGTAAGTACCCCGAGTCTGTGTTCAGTCTTGAGTCGTTACCTTATAATATACAATTAAACAAAGACTAAGTATAATATCAACCATCAGGAATTATCAGAAATTAAATGACACATTATTGAATAGTTAATTTCATTTTTACAGTTATAAAATTAACTTACTAATTTTATAGTTTTTATAAAATATTCAATTTTTATAGCTAAGAATTGAAATTTTAAAACAAGGTTTTTCGTAAGCCGTTTATAATATAATAAAAAAATTTAAAAAATATATTAACATGGTTGTTTTTTATTGACAATTTAAGTTCAAATTTGGACGAAATTAGATATTAAACGAAGAATAATGATGTTATAATTATGTCTTTGGTATTTAAAAATATCATTCGTGGGTAACTTTTAAAATGTATTATTATATTTTCAATACACAATGACATTTTCAAAATTTATAATACAACTTGTATAAAATTTGTAATACAAGGCTTTGGTAAAAATTAATTCAACCTACAGTATTATTGATAGTAAAATGAATTACTTTAACAGCATTAATATCATAAAAATATATTTAGCAAAGTATGCTGATATACCGTTTCGCTCAGAATTGTTTTTTGTATATAATAATTTTATATAATTCAATTAAAATTTAACACATTATAGTGAACCGCTGGACACATACTGTACAGCATTACACAGCATTACATCATACACTGTATAGATTTGATTAAAAATAATGATGAATTGTGTTAGCTGATATTCAATGTGGAAAGTCTTGTACATTATACATCTACACAATATGTAGTAAGAAAATATTGAGATCTCAAAAGGTGGTGGGAAGGCAAAGCCCCCCACATTTACGTATATGATTCAATGCCACATCTCCTCCTTTAAACAATTCATAAATACGCCGCAGACACGCGCCGCCGTCGTGTAGTACTGTTACCGTGTGCCATCCATTCTATAGATTCGAAGCAGATGGCAATTGCTGCACATACACACACATACACGGCTAGTGCACGGCGCCTATAATCAGAGCCACAGCAGTTTGAAATATAATATTATTAATACAATCCACAATTTGTTTATACAAATTCTGATTTTTGGAATTTTTAAATACACTCGAAGACCATAATTTCGAATAGGTACTTACGATTTTTTTGTACCATTTAAAGATAATCTTGTGGGCTGTGACAGTGAAAACTTATGTTTTTCAAAATATAGGAACCCCTATTTCACTTTCAATTATTCATTATATATGCACAGTTACTTACTTATAAAATTTGAAAAAATCAGAATTAGACTAAATGTACTATCAAAGTGAAAATAAGTGTGAGCATTCTTAACAAAATCACCTTATAATATGTACTAAAAAAGTTGGATAATTTTATTTTATTTTTATTAAATATATGGGATAAACCCTTTATATAAATATTTGATTACATTTATTTAGTCAATTGACGTGTTTTCTCATATTGACTGTTTTAAATTAAAAACTTGAATAAATAGTAAATACAATTATTTAGTTAGTTACCGATGTTTTTTTGCATGAAATCTATATATATATATATATATATATAAATGAGAGTATCCTGAGTGACTAATTCATAATAAACGGAAAGCCGATCTATAAGAGCTATCGATTTGAAATTTTGATGGTAGATTAATATTATAATTTTACCGTGCACTAAGAAAGGATTTTCCAAAATTCGTATTTTAAAGGAGTGCTCATACGTAGATTTTAAGATTCAGGATGAAAATCGAAAATTATTTTTGTTTATTAATGGTTGCCATTGGTTACAACTTACAAATTATAATAGTAATAGTAGAAATAAATTATAGAGATATGTATTTTATTTTGTATAAAAAATATAATTACCATTGGTTAATCGAACAGATGTCGTAAACGCATGCATCAAATCGTCGCGTTTACGGACTTGAAATAATAGATTATATCATATAAGAGTGGAATATACATTGTCATTTTTTTACGGACAAGTAAGATTGCCATAGTTAATACATCTATATCAGAGGTATTTAAACTGTGCGTCACGGCTCCTAGGGATGTCAGGGGAGTTGGAAAAGGAAGTCGCGTTAAAGACCAGAGACTAAAATTAATACGAAATTACAGTGACAATTACGATAAATATTATTATCGCGTGACTGCCCCGATGGACGATCGAAATCTTAACTTACGTCTTACGACTTGTAATAATCCCTATAATAGTATAATGGTAATACATATATTAAGAGATATGCAACAGTTATTATTATCACCCATATTGTATGCGTCAAATATCGTGGTTAAATTATCAGTGTATATTTCACATTTGCCGGTGTTAGTCACAAGTTGTGTTCGTCTATTCGCCCATCATCGTGTACGTTTATTCTGTTAGTTAAGTTTGAGTGTTTTTTTCAATGAGGTTTATCATCTATTGAACAAAAACAGTGGATCAATATAACATCAGATTCCACAATGAAGACCATGCTCGTATCATCATTGTTAACTCAATTTTGGGCACATGTGAAACTACAATATCTAGAGTTGGTCAACAAAGCTTTGAAAAATTTAATATCTTTTGCTATTTCATATCTATGCGAAACCAGGGTTTTTGCGTTGGCTATAATTAAAACAAAATATCGGTCGAAAGTAAACGTTAAGAAGGAGATGAGAATAGCTATTTCTAAACTAGAACCAAGATTTGAACATATTCTAAACAAGCTCATTCATCTCATTAAATATTAATTTATTTTTTTATTAATTTGTACTTCTTAAGGCATCATATTTCATTTAATTTTTTCCGATATAACCTTTTTTTTTTTTAAACTAAAAATATAGTCGTGTGCATAGACGTGCGCAGGATTATGTGTCGGGTGCAGCATACATTTTTAACCGGCCCTAATGAACAATAAGCAGCCCACTTATTTCCTTAATATAGCCCCCCCCCCCGAATTCTGTTTAACCCCATAGTGTAAAAATGTAATATTTTATACATTCATATTATAATCACGTATGTACCTGAATCATTATAAGGTATACCCCCTCCCATATAAATTCATCATTATGACTATGCCTATTATGGTAATAAGAAATATAATAAAT
>JACXSJ010003931.1:0-17711 GCA_014851325.1 Pentalonia nigronervosa
CACATACGATTTGAGTCATAAATTCGATAAGTGAACAAAGATAATATTATATCCGATATAATATACAATAGATATACCTGTGACTAGTCTATATTTTATCGAAATGAACAAAAAAAACCCCGTGAAACATATACGGCCCGCAGTATAAATATAAATTTCGAATGTGGCCCGCAAGTTAAAAAAGGTTGGGCACGCCTGCGCTAGGGCGAGACTAATCAGCAGCAAGCTAATAATGCTCGAATCACGGATGTCGGGCTTGATAATAAAAAGCGGCCTCCAACGACCAGTGATTCTAAGAAATTATCTAACTAAATAGGGACGAGTAAATTAAATAATATATAATATCATTTTTGCAATATTATATTATATTACTAAAAATACTGGGAATTGATATAATGGACTAGTCGCATCCGACAAGTTATCGCCACTCGCCGACAAAAAGGGGCAGATAGCATTTTATAGAACTAGTATACACGATAAAACAAATGAGGTCAACGCTATCTTGTTAGGACGACGTAGGGACCGATAGGAGGTACTACAATATATAAGGGAGCTCGAATCGGCATCAACTTAGACGTGAATCTACCAGGCTACAACGAGCACCTTCACGCCAGTCGATTTTCTGAATTATAATAAATCAGTCATTACAATATAAACAGTTTTTTTACAATTTATTTCAACACCGCGATTTCAAAGCTCCTTTTCGTCACTCACAAACCTCGTCCTCTGATTGGTCCATAACACAATAAATACCTGATCATAGATATTTGTTTAAATGATAATAAACTACGATATTAGACGATCCCGTTTAAAATTAATTTAGTGACATTTTAGAGTACACTTCATACTATTCATACTCAACAAACAATACTTAGAAAAGGTTAAACTACTTAAGTGGAAAAGAGTGCTTGTCAAAAATAGTGGTGATAAATCTAATCCGTCCTTGTCAGGTGCGATAAATAGAAATTTAATACTTGGTATAGAACTTTCTCCAGGGTTAATTAAAAAAAACAAAATAACTTCTGAATAAGTCTAAAAACTATGTGCTATTGCGCATCATTATAAATTATAATACAGAAAATTCAATAAAAATAAATATAAAAATTATTGGTGGATCAAAATGAAGACATTGTTCAATACTCTCTGTCATTTTTATAAAAAACTATTAAGACGCATAGATATATTTCAGTATTAACAAAATTGTATTAATAATTTAATAGTTTTATTATAAAAGAGATTGTTTAGTTACTGTGTATTGTAATACAATTTAATTTACCTGTTTTTAATTTTCTCGTCACACATAACGAATCATTTCTGAAAAATTTTGCCACGTACGATTTATATTCTTTAGAATCTTGGATTTCCAATTTTTCACGAAAATGATCCGCAAATGTGAATTACCGTAGCATTTATGAAATTAAAACAAATTTTATAAAATATTTATTATTTACGTTGATACGGTTTAACCTGGTAAAGTTATTGTTAATCAATATTGGACTTTATTATTTAAAAATAGGCTTCTACTATTATTTTAGTTTATAGAATATTATCACTGTAAATTACTTACTAAATAGCTTTATAATACTGTAGTTATACAATCCACAGTCATCTGTATACATAAAATATATCACAAATTTATTACTCTTCTAAGTTAAACGCAGATTTGTCTATGATTTAAAATATTTTATATTAATGAGTATAAAATACATATATACATTCAATATAAGATAGTTTTATCTATTTTATCTACAGTTTATGTATAAAATACACTTAGGTCATACCTAATGGCAAATTATATTACTAAAAGTTGTTGATAACATACATACTTACTTTTAAGCCCCATTTCTACTAAACAACCTGTAAATCATTTTTGAACATTACAAATATATTTTATGCAATCATAAAATATATTTGAAGAAAATAAGTTATGAAAACTATTATCAAATAAAAAAAAAAAACTTATAAATTATTAAAGTTAATTCTAATTATTTTAAAACTAATCACCATCACAGGCGTGATTATAGAAATGACGGGATTAGAGCAATTAAAAATAAAAAATAGGTACCTATGAATTTAATGAAAATTTAATTTTTGCAATTACAATTTTTTTGTAACCAAATAGAACTTGAAATTATAGTTGAAATATCAGAAAGGTATTCTTAATACATTAATTTAAGTCACTTTATCATTTTTAAATGTAGAAATATGTTTACGGTCATTTCGAATTACAAGTTGAATAACTAGTTACCAAGTTTTAGATGTTACATACGTATATATATATATATATATATATATATATACATATTTATGAATATAAATTAACTATATAGTGGTGACCTACTCTGCAATTCCTAGAAACGATATTTGTAGCTACTGACTACGCCTTAATCTTAATTAGAATCAGCATTTCGTAGAATCACGCTGAAAGTACCACAGTTGCAAGAAACGGGAATAACTACAAGGCCGCTGGACGAGTTTACAATGGGAAGACCATATAAAAGAGAGCTAAAGGACAGAGTAGCAGATGCATTATAGCCGCCTCCACAGCTACCTCCAAGACACCTCCACGTCAAATCGAATCTACACACATACTCACACTTTTACTTGAACAATTATACGTATTCATATTGATGTTAATAAATAGATATTTAGTTACTGTTTGCATACATTTATTTATAAAACCATCACCATCATCATAAGGACCACTAGTAGATCGCACGTAACATACAAATAAATTTTAATATTTTATATTTCTGTATAATTTATTAAATTGATTTCCTTACTTTTGCATTCTAAAAAATAAAAATTCTGCATTAAATAAATAATTATCATAATAAAATAAATATTTTAAAAAACGATATCTTAATTTTAGTACAACGTCATGATAGATATCAGTCACTAACGTTTTTATTTTATAAATTTTGTGTGGAACAATGAATGTATTGATTATACAATGATAGGTGTTTTTTAGTATGTATACCCGCTAAATGGTTGAAAAAATTATTTGATTTTCAGCATTGAGAATATCGTTGGAAAATCATATTTTGCTAGTACATTGAAAATTTATAGTATTTCTCAAAAGCATCAAAAAAACAAAAACAAATTTAAAGAAATTAAGAAATTTACACCAAAAACCAAATTTTGACAAAATGAATTTTTATTTTTATTTTTTTTTTACTTTTTACAATTTAACAAAAAACTTGAAAACATAATACAAGTTTCTTCATAACTTGTTGTATGTGAAAATTTAAAAAAAAGAGTTGAACATAAGTATTTAACAGTTTTTTATATGCGTTTTAATTTGAAATTTCGATAAAATACATAAAAATCACTACATTTTACAGTTTTTTTTTTTTTTAATGAAGAAATTCATAACAAATTTCCTATTTAAATCTAAGATTTAAAAATTTTGCACAAGATTCTCTATAGGTTTGTCTATATTTCTAAAAAAAAAAATGTATAAGAAAGTCAATCTAAATTTTTGTGACGTTTGAAATTAAACATTGGATTCAACCGTTTTCTCTGTGAACGATTTTATTATTTTGATGAACCTAATTCCAAAAGGAATAACCATCGACATTTGAAATTTTCACCGAATGTTTAGATTATTATTTTCTATATACAAAAAGATATTAAGAATATTTTAACATTATTGAGCTAATTGTATCCCTAAGAATTTTTCGGTTCTTTAAATTTTATAAAGATAAATTAAAAAATGTTTGTTAGGTCAAAATGCTTGAAAATTGAAGACTATGTTTCTAATAAGTTGTTATAATAGTAGATAAAAAATATAAAAATACATATTTTTTACACAATTACACAATACACAATGGCACCTTTATGTGAAGTTTTTGAATTTTCAGTCGTTCGAATAAATACATGTTGCTATGTACCTGGCGATACATAACTTTTATGACTAATAATAAATCAGCAATGACCTCGAGAGTAAGGGGGAACTATGTACGTTTCAACACAAACCACTCTATAAATAATAACTAAACCGTAGACACATTGGGAAAAGACAAAGCTAGACCGACCATAAAAATATTTAGGAGATTAACATAAGAAGTTCTGAGAACTGGATCATAGAAATCGTAGACCTAAGACGAGCAAGTAATAAATTTAATAAATAAAAAACAAGCATAGGATTACGTGAGAGTATGACAAACCGGTAACGAGCTGACAATACTGGGATTATGAAGATCAGAGTTGTTAATAAGAGCGGCCTCAAACGACCAGTAATTCCGAGAAATTATCTAATTAAATTAGGACATGTGAATTAAATAATATAATATCATTTTAGACAAGCGGTTTATGATATTATATTATATTATATTAATAAAAATATGAAATACTAGGAATTATGATAATGTCCGTTGAATTATCGCTACTTGACGACAAAGCGTGGGTAGATGGCATTTCCTGGAACTAGCACATACGTACACGATAAAACGAATGAGGTCAACGCTATCTTGCTAGGATGATGTAGGTAGGAGGAGTAACCAATATATAAGGGAGCCCGAATCGGCATCAATTCAGACGTGATATTCTCGGGCTACAACGAGCACCTTCACGGCAGTCTAAATACTGATTTTTAATAAAACAACTCATTACAATATACAACAGTTTTTTTATAATTAATTTTAACGCCACGACTACAAGCTCCTACGTCCATCTCAAAGGTCGTCCTCTGACTGGTACACAACAGCTTTAATGATAGCAAATTGTAGAGAATGAGCTGCATATGTGACACTGTATATATTTGTATCACTAGATATTAATAAAATGGCATTAACCATATTCCTAGCATTATTTGTTATAATAGCCATGATTTTATTGTTGATTTTCCATTTATTAAATGTGTTTTTCAGTTGAATCGATAGGTTTTCAGCTGTATGGCGTTCTTCCATTTCATGTGTGATAAGAATGTAACAGAAAACATTCCAATGTAAATCAATTAAATGAATAGTTACAGTAATATATGAATCCTGAGGCGATGAAGATCAAATGTCAGTTGTACAGACAATACTTTTAGACTGACTTAAATTGCCCTTTATTTTTGTTTCAACATTTTTTTTCAAATTTTTTATTCGAACTTTTATTGCTTCTTGCTTACAAATTTTGTAATTTGGTTCAACGATAGCCATAAATTTTGTGGATCCTACGCTTGAACAAAATGAAATTGGTAATTGATCCATTGCTATTAATTTTGCTAATGATTCGTGACTTAGTTCTGTTCGTTCACGATTGCATGTGGATTTAAAATACTTAGATGTTTCAATATTTGATACATTACGACGTCTTTTACGTTTTTGACTTGATAACAACGTTGGACGTTCAACATTTAAGTTATTATCAGTAACTGGACTTTAAACAGATATGTTATCAGTTTCGTTAGCTTCTACTAAATGAGTAAACAAAGGTAATGTGTTGGAGACTGATGATGTTGGAGAACTAAAATCAAAAATTAAATAATAAATTTAATAAATTCTAAGAAACAATATCAATGAACAAAACATTGAAAAAAGAAATAATTGATGGGCCAAAATCGAATCCGGTGAATAGTGCGCACGGACATAGAATCGGACCACTGCGCCATACATAATATTAGAAGAATGTCATCAAACTACTTATTAAGACATACAGACGTCCGGATTATAAACACGAATGTCCTTGCAGCGATTAAAAAATGTACCTACACAATAAATAAAAAATTATAGTACCGTGTTGATTCAGTTAATTAAGAATTTGTTGGCCATAAATTATGTATAAATTTCAAATGTCGACCCAATGATCCTGTACTTCCACTGGCACATGCAAATTCGTTTAAATCATCTTCATCGCACATATTACAATAACTTTTATCTCCTACACGTTTGGCATACTGCCATACCTAACTTTTTGATTTTGACATATTAAATTAACAATTTTTATTTTAACTTTTAAAAATTATAAAAATAATTGATATCGATTTACACTTTGCAGTGAAAAATTTTGAAAGTAATAACTTCCAACTGATGGGTATTTTCAATTTCATTGTTACATCTGGGAGTATTATTATTAAACTATTAAATTAAGCATTAGGTAAAACCGCCGTGAGAATTTGTGTAGGTCGATATGACTACACCGTTATGAGTCAAACAAGTAGCAAATAACAATTAACAATTTTATCGTAGGACAAATTTAACAAAATAGATAAACATTTTTCTATTTATAAAAAACGTTTTGTATAACATAAATTAAATTTTATATTTTCTAAATACACGCAAAATTAAGAAAAATCCGTGTATATATATTTACACGTGATTGATATATGACGATCCGTGTACACGTTAAAAAAAAACACAGGTAAATACACGGGTTATTAATTTCAAATACACAGTTAATAGAATTCGTGTACATGGGTACTTTTAATACCCGTTGGAAATCGTAAGCCCTAATTGAGAGTGATGTGAACGTTCTGTAGTGTATGAATTATGGTAAAATACAGCGTCGTGTAGTGTTGTGCACTGTCTTATATAAGAATGGTGGTGTTCCCACCTTTTTCAGTCACTTTACGGAGTTAGTTGATTGTGTGTGTGAAAACGTGTATATGCGTGTATGTAAAAACGTGTATATGCGTGTGTGTGAGCGTATACAACGCACAACCTGTATCTATGTTATGAATATTGCAGTTATTTAGCGTGGTTTGTATGAAAGGGGTGTTTGTGATATTTTGTTAAATCTTGTAATCATGTAGTGTCATTACTATATTCCCTTATGTTGTGTTCTGGTGACGTTGTTTGCATTATTGAAGTAAATGTCGTTAGATGACCATAATATGTAGGTAGTTTAATATGCGTGTTGGATGGGAATGATATTTAAGTGGTGTATATATTATGCATTATTCGTATTATGGTGAATGTAACGTCTGACATAATATTATTTTATTATTTAGAAGTTGTATTGCATAAAAGAATTTGATCTTTGATTTGTGTATATGTAATCTGTGTGGTCTGGGTATTGTTACGTCACATCCGGTAGGTATTGCATATTCTTTCTTTATTGAGATTTTGTATGCTCAAATATGGACATGATTTATACATCGTCGGTTGTTAGTGTGATCTTAGTAGTTTTTTAAGTATATGTAGTTACACATCGAGGCGTTGATTAGTTAGTATTATTTTATATTGTATAATATATTTTAAATATTGTGTTTGATTTTTGTACATCAAAGTACGCTTACATTAGGAATATTCACCTTATCTATTTATTTAAGTATAGGATACATTATTCATATAATACAGAAGAAAATCTAACATTTTTACTGCTTTGAGTTGAGATAAAAGCAAATCATGTTCAAATCAATACGTTTATCGTTCTAATCAGAATTTAAAATTTAATTATAAAATAGATTAAAAATGTATAGACAGCTTGATACTGTAATAAATTAAAAATACATTTGTGAATGTATTAACTTCATTATTAACATTAAAACATTTATTAACAAATAATACTTAAGAGCAACACATTGATGAGCTCCCAGAGGTTCAGCTTGTAACACTTAACTAATTGTAAATTATATTAGGTCCCCCCCCTTCTCTATTAAATTTAATGGAATTTCCAAATCTTAAGTTCAATCAGAATACAATTTATGAATTTTTAAATAAAAAAAATTCAAATTTTCAAGATTTTGATGGTTTTTGTCGAACATTTATCTTTAGACTTTTATAAAAAATATTATTGTGGATTTACGCTCAAATTTTTTTTAATTATCATTTACAAAAAGTTATGAAAATTTTTTTAATACATTTTTAAATATTTTGAGCAAATCATTTTTTTATCGACAAAAATAAAAATAAAAATAAACTTTACTGAAAATATCTTATCCCTATAAATGTTGCGGAGTGGGCTATAAAGGTTCCGTTGCTGATTATTTAGGATACTTAGGTTTACTAACGTACTATTTATATAAATTGTTTAACACGAAATTTAGTTATTAAAAAGCGTTTATTGTTTATTTTAGGTACATATCTAATGCGTATCCCACGTGACACGTTCGATATATTTCCGACGACTAACTAGGTACAATATTATACAAAAAGGTAAAGGCAAAACCGTCGGGCTCTCCAACCGATAACAGTACCGTTGAGATTTCTTGTTAATATTATGGTATTATATAATTATCAATACGCGACAAAGTACGAGGTATGACACAAAAAGAGTCAGAATAAATTGAAAATGTTATAATATTTAAATAATAATTATATTAATATTCGATGTAAGTTTTGTGTATCTACGGTCATTAGTTCGATTTAGATAATAGATATTGTCAAAAATTCTCGTTTTTCATTAATATTTTTTTTTTGTTTATAATGGCGCGTTCAAAAACTATTGAGTATTTTTACTTTTAACTCCCCAAATTACCAATTAGATTCTTTTTTCTATCAAAAAATAAAAATAAAAAACACACTGCACTGTAAAATCAATAAATTCTTTGCTCAGCTCAGAATTTAAAATAAAGATGTATAATATTTACTTATTTATTCAAAAGGTTTAAAATAACTTCATAGTTTAAAATATAAAATAATACGCTTATAGTATTTCAAAGTAAAAATTGAGCGCGTCATTAATCCTCTATTATTTTCTCTTATTAGGTATAAATGGGCAACAAAATAAAATAAATAATACACAATGAAACTATCATGTTACGTTATACTTTCTTTGTATCCCTACTTAACATTGCTTAATAAATGCAAAATCGTAAATATATGCAGTAATATATTCTACATAAGCTATTTTGATATTATATAGCATTAATCAATAGTTTAATTACAGTTCACATGTTTCGAAAACATAGGCTAATTTAACCAATAAACTCAATATGGCAACTGATGGCAAAATGATTTCCCGCTTAAAAAAAATGCAAAACAAATTGTATAATATCATAAAGTTGCAAAATAATATATTAATTTTACGGAGGTAATTAACTTTGTTCATTTTTGTTGCATCTAATTAAATATATTTTACGGTGTAGTGAAAACTTATTATTAGCTGAATTATCTTGTACGTCTTTGAAACATCACTATTGTGTCACATTGTATACTTTAATATCGACCTAATGTTTTTAGGTATGCTTCTTTAAAGATGGTTATTAAAATGTGTATAGCTAATAAAAAATAATATAATTTCAAAATCAATAATATCATTTTGCAGTAGTCGGATGCTTAGCATTATTAGGGATTATGGGTCTATTTTTGGTGTTATGTATCCCGGTATCCAGTGTTTCGCCTCTATGCATTCAAAGTGTGTCTGCATATATTAAAAACAAATTTAACTAAATATTTTAGTTAAAATTTGGCAAGAAATTTAAGTTAATGAAAATCATAATCCTACGGAATATAGAATCATCGTAGACAGTAAAAAACGAACAGTAGTTATTGGGTAATGTAGTTGAGTTTAAATAGATACTAAATGTGATAATAATTAAATAACTTTGGTATAAATACATGCATGATATAAAAAATTTAAAATATAAATACATTTGCTTGTCATAAATTATAAATTATAAACAATTTGATAAATAATTAACACACTCAAACATTAATTTTTAATTTTATAAAAATTTTATAATTCTACAATAATTTCACGATATTTTTAACATAAATTAAATTAATCAATGGATAAATGATTAACATTATACAACATATACCATATTCTATATATAAATCGATATTTTAGTTTTATTTAAAAAATAAAGCTTGAAATAATAGTTGAAACATTAGAAAGTCTTGCAAAGTTCAAACATTGATAACACCGTACTAAAGTCATTAGGTACAAATAAACTGTAAAATTGATCAACTATTATTTACTTGATAAATCATCTTCCACTATACTGTCATCTAAAAAAAAAAAATATTGACATTACGATGGTAATTAACTTTGTTCACTTTGGTTGCTTCTAATTATAAATATTTTAAGGTGTAGTGAAAACATATTATTAACTGAATTATCTTCTACTTATTTGAAACATCACTGTTGTGTCACATTATATATTTTAATATCGTCCTAAGTATTTTATGTATGCTTCTTATACAAAGTATAGAACTATGTAGTAAAAAATAAAAAAAAATCAAAATCTATAATTTCATTTCACAAAAATTTGACGGTCGATTGCTCCCACATTATCAACGCTTAGCATTATTAGGGATCATGGATCAGTTCTTTTACGTTGTGTATCCCGGTATCCGGTGTTTCGCTTTCTAGGTATTCAATGTAGATCCACTAGTATAAAAACAAATTTAACTAAATATCTTTGTTGAATTTTGGCTAGAAATTTGAGTTAATTAATCTCATAATCGTACGGAATATAACAACTTCGTAGACAGTGAAAAACGAACAGTAGATAATAGATAATCTAGGTGATTTTAAATAGATAATACATTGGACGATAGTTAAAATATTTTAGTACAAAACACGCACATAATATAAAAAAATTTAAAATGGTCATACATTTGTTTGTCAAAAACTCTAAATTATAAACTATTTGTTAAATAATTAATACACTCAAACTTTAACTTTGAATTATAACCTTTTTTACATTAATTTTAATATAATATTATATTATGGTAGTATTTAATAAATTCTATGAAGTAATGTATGTAGTATTATTATTTTAATGCATGTATATCATGGATTTATTTCCGTGCTGTAAATTTTTAAAAAGTAAAAATAAAGATTTTCTAGCAAACTTCAAACTTATAGGTCATAAATTTTAATATCAAATTTATTTTGAATAATCTGGTATGAAAGTAAATTAAATGGCATTTGAATTATTCGTTTAGGATTATAACGAATGAGTATTGATTGATTAGAATGATATATGGTATCATAGTATTTAAATTAATTGGAATAAAATCAAAAAGTAGGTAATTGGCATTTGTTTTAAATCCTTAAATATTTTACCAATATTTTAAACGTTATTGTTAACATGTAGTAAATGATGCAATGGATAAATGATTAACATTATACAACATATATTATATTGATATTATAGTTTTAGTACAAAATAAAGATTGAATAATAGTTTAAATATTATAAAGGTTTTTTTTTATTAAGGTTTATTATAAAAGATTCAAATATTTTCCAATAATTTAAACGATATTATCAATATGTGGTAAATGAAGCAATGGATGAATGATTAACATTAACAACATACATTATACAGTATAAAAAACCAAATTTAACGATAATAATTTTATACAAATAAACTATTAAATTATCAACAATTAGTTACCTGATAGTTTTTGTTCCACTGTAATGTATTATAAAAAAAAAAGAATAATGCACATTATAAATTAAATTATATTTATAAAAACTATGAATCCCATTAAATAGATAAAATAGATATTACATTTATATTACATGCAATTATAAAACAAACATTTTAATATTTAAATTTGGAAACAAACTAAAGTTTGAAATTATAGTTAAAATATCATAAAGGTATGCTAAGTGTATAAAATTAGGCTATTTTATTTATTTTTATCATAATTTATTATTATATATATATTATTTATTTTATATATATTATTAGTTATTTTATAGTTGATCAAAAGAACAATAGTTAGTAGATTTTGATTTTTTTAAAATCTACAAATAAATAAACACTATTTAGTTCTTACTTGTCACTTAATTATGGTTAAATTACATATGATATATTTTGATGTAGTAAGCATTATATATATATAGACACATTCACATTTAAGTATACATTAAGTTAATACTCCAATAAGTATGGTGATACTTGTTACAATACATAAACATTGTTAGAATTCAAAACTAACTTAAAAAGAGATTTATCTAATACCTAATATAATTTATAATTAGTCAAGATCACAGATATATAATAAAATAAAATACACTAATTTAGTGACATCTAACTTTATAAAATTACTTTAGCGAATAAAATAATAATACTAAATCCCTAAGTATCTCATGCGACCATCAGTCTATATTTTTGTTTATTATATAGAAACAATTTGTAAAAGTTTAGTTTGTTAAACTTTCTAAAGAAATATTGATTACGCAATGTACCTACTAATCATATAAGTAATTACATTTATTACAAATAATTTGTAAATTAATTTTCTTTTTTTGTATTGGTTTTTTGTATACGATATATAATATATTATACCTACATTAATATGTTCAAAGTTATGACTATTATTTTAATAATTTATATAAAATTATGGTTAGTTGTTACCTTCTTCATTTCCACAATAGCCTGTAACAAATATCACAGATAATATTATTAAAACTTTATATAAAACCATAATTATGATTCAGATAACTCTAAAAGAATGAATATAAATATTTTTTATGCAATAGAAATACGTGTTTGAATTCTGAATACAGAATAGGTACTATTATATTATAAAAACCAAATAAATTGTTTTTACGCTTTGCTCTTTAAACGTTTTAACAATTAAGTAAATATCAATTGTTCAAATAAATTTTCATAAACATCCGTTCTTAAATCGATAGAAAAAACATAAATTTAAGTGTTTCACATATGGTGAGTTTAAATCATAATTAAAAAAATATTATTGTCTAGTGAAACAAAACTTTTGGACTTTAATAATGATTTATTCACTAGTTTTTATTAAAATTATTTTTTTCTCTTACTAAACCTTTAAATTTTATATTTTTTAACTTAAGCTAATAATTACAAATAGTAGATATTTGAATGCGTTAAATTTACTGACCCAATATATCTATATAGTCTTCAGTTGAAGCATTAAATAAATTGTTTTTGATTATAATTTATAAAACATGTTATCAATTTTTGACTACTGTCACAGCTACTAACAAAAGGTTTTCCCGAAATTGATTAATAGTTTAACCTATAGTCACATGATAACCTACTATTACTAATTGGCTATCACATATAAGAGACATAGGTACTATTAACTATTAATAGTGATTAAATTTGGAATACTTTAATAACAGTTTGTAATTTTTCTGTTTTATTCCAAAGGAATGGTATAGGTAAGGTTACAATGTATCATTTATAACCAGTACATTATTTTCGTATCTACGTTCTATGTCTATAAATTATTTTTTTTCTATGGTTACTGGAGTTTCAACAAATTCAAATTACACTTATAATACATGAATATTATTTTACATGCCGATTTATTTTTATATTTTTTACACGCGATACAAAATATAATAGAAAAAAAAAGATATAAATATGTGGTGACATTATATTTTCTGGAACATATTGAAGAAGAAAGAATCGACTTCATCTCTGGGTTGGGTGAGAGTGTTTCGCATAGATTGTAAGGGAGTGATAGTTTGTTTCTGGAGTCCATCGTGAGGAGTCATTTTTTTTAGTATGTGTTTACCCGCCTCTACAAATTATATTGTATACTATGTAATTATAGTTGGATAGATTATTAATTTTGGTTTATACTTTTAGGTCCATAACTAATAGGTATTGATTGATTATAGTGATATGTAGTGTCTTTTTATTATAATTAAATTAAATTAAATCAAAATGTAGATAATTGACATACACTTAAAATATTTAAATACTTCTTAATTAACTTCATCATTATTGTGACTATGAAGTAAATGAAGACGGTTTATAATTTATCGATATTGTTATGGAACAATCAGAGGACGAGGTTTGTGATGGACGAAAAGGAGCTTTGAAATCGCAGTGTTGAAATAAATTATAAAAAACTGTTTGATATTGTAATGACTGGTTTATTATAATTTAGAAAATCGACTGGCGTAAAGGTGCTTGTTATAGCCTGGTAGATTCACGTCTAAATTGATGCCGCTTCGGGCTCCCTTATATATTGGCTACTCCTCCTATCGGTCCCTACGTCGTCCTAAAGAGATAGCGTTGACCTCATTCGTTCTATGGTGTATGATTGCGCTAGTTCCAGGAAATGCCATCTGCCCACGCTTACCTCTATAATTACCCTTATAATTACCTCTTTCCACTATACACTCCTACGAGTTAACCAAATTTCTACTAATTGTCTAGCGGCATATATTTTGATTTAATGAATCAAGGCAAACTTGGATGTTACGTTCTGTTCGACTTTTTCGCTTTTAATGAAACTGATCATTTCATCTACATTTTTCGGTGGTGATTCTATCTGTGAACATTTTTGTTCCAAGTACTCACAATACTCTTCAATTTATTTGAAAATACTGGACTGGATTATTGCACTTTTTTGTAGGATAATTCTAGCAATACACCATTCTAATTGTTGAAGCTGTATATGATCCTCACGATTTAATAGTACTCTGCACCCTTCCTGTATTTTCGACTCAATTATAAGCACATTCATACCGCCGTACACCATACTAGATATTTTAAAAAAAATCTGTCTCCAGAAATACGGTTCGCTTATATGTTTGCGGGATATCTAATATGAACGATAGGATATTCCCCATCAGTGAGAATATACGATTTAGAAATTCTGGCTTTATATTTACGTGTTTTGAAGAAGTTAATAAATGAACGGATATATTAAATTTATTTATTGGATCAATACCAATATGTAAAAATTTACGTGCAGCAAAGTCCAGTGTGTAGCTTGACGTTTCAATGAGTTCAACCGGTGGTGTAGGTGGTACATAAGTGTAGGTCTTCTTGTATAAGGTAGCGTTTTCTGCGATTGAACCGGCCATGATTTAATGTTATTTATCGAATTTATTAAGACTCAGAATGCGAATTGCGAATGCGCAAAAAAATATATATGTTGGTTATGTAACGAATCGGGGGCGTCGTTGATGATGGATGGGAAAAATAAAATATATGTTGGTCACGTACCGGATCAGGCGGCGGCATGACGAGAGACGAAGGATGAGGACGAGGACGAGGTGCCAGAAATCCCCTTTTTATCCTACTAACGTAAACCAATATATTATTTAAAAAAAAAATAACTAGAATGGCAATAAAGCCGATTTTTCGAGAAAAAAAGTAAAACCATAAAAATTGAATAATAATAGGATAATACTAAACACTGATCGTTATTTCTGTCGCAGGTTTTGTCCAGGACTCTTGTATATAATATAATAGTTGCTTTCGGTAGTTGCTCTTTGGTAAATGACGCTGCAGCCTGTTCTCTTATCTTATTTCACTTGTAGTCTCTAATTCATGAGATTTATTATTTTTATGTGAATATCCTATTAAAAAGTAATATTCAGAAAAATGTAATTGAGCACGCTTTTAATTTTATTTTTTTGTTCCAACGTTGCCGAATTAAACCATTTTTATTAAAAGTATGATTTGTAACATTTTAT
Source organism: Pentalonia nigronervosa (assembly GCA_014851325.1). Classification (NCBI taxonomy): domain Eukaryota; kingdom Metazoa; phylum Arthropoda; class Insecta; order Hemiptera; family Aphididae; genus Pentalonia; species Pentalonia nigronervosa. The sequence continues at coordinate 15,307 of JACXSJ010003931.1, forward strand.
GTACTTAATTCAATGTTCTTATTAACCTATAAGTCACTGTTCGTGTGTAAATGTGTTAACCATATTTTTGTAAAGATAATAATTTTTCATTGGGTATTTATTTATTTAATATGTTCATGCCATACATCTTAGTAAGGTTAATAGATTTTGTAACATTTTATAACAATTATTTTACTTTTTACATTTTAATACATTGAAATGTTAATACTTATGGTTTTTGCTAAAACTTGCATATACACAAATATTTTTCAATGTTTTTTTTCTCAAAAAATTAAAAAAAACAATAGGTAACATATGTAATTTTAAATCTAATATTATTAAGTTACTGACTATTGACTACTGTAGTCTGGATCTGTAACTTGTAACCAGTTATAATTAATTGAGTAAAATACCCATCCCTGATTTTCTATCATCAATATAAATAACACATATTTCATAAATTGATAAATTTAACTTCACACATTTACTTGTAAAATATATATAACATGATAAAGTTGCTCGCAAAATCGAACTCAATCGTAGGTTCTAGGTCCTTTTGTGGGATTAAACACAATTGCAAACCCAGGATTTTTATTATTATTTATTTATTATTTTTATTTTTTTTTAGGTGGGGAGGGGGCATTGCTCACCGAGTAAATTTTGTAGTCTCCACTAAGTTTGTGTCGGTTTACTATAGACGGGTCGAACGATCGTAATTTGAAGAAATTAAAAAGTGTCGTCAATATCCCAAATAATAAATTTTTAATTAATATGGACTTTTCTTTATCCCTATAAAAAAAAAAAATATATCACATTTACTTTGCAATTGTACAATTATTTTTATTATTACTACCTTCAAAACTCTTTTTTTTTTTATTGATCTTAAGTCCGGCTACTTTGGATAATAGCTGTTTTTATTGTAAGGTGGGGTACGGTTAATTATAATACGTTTTGTATGTGTGGCATGGATATGCTCCTAAAAACCCTAGTGGCTAAGCGATTCCACAGTTGAGCGAATGATCGTGCCACATACATTCACCAATACTCGTTTTATTTATTTATATGTAGATATATAATATATTCTTATATGTTAATATTATGCCATTCCATTTTTAAATAAATAATTATTTTAGAATTTCAATATGAAATAAATATATTTATTATTATATTTTTTTTTTAGACGTTATACATTAATTAACTTCATTGTATATTGTTATTATTATTTTATACTTTAATTGAAATAAAAAAAAAATATTTAAAACAAGTTTATATTATACAAATACATATAACAAAACTAATTTTAGTAATTATACTTCGCACATAAACAAATATGCACTTTAAACCCTTTCCTCTCACATTTAAAACAGCAAACAAAAATTTCATTTTGAAAAATATTGTAGTTCTTATAGGCAATACTTATGTAACAATATAAATTATTAAATAATCTTAACATTTTTTATTAAAATACTTTATTCATTAATTTAAACGAAACGTTTAAATATTGTACGAAAAACTTATTTAAAGTATTTTGAATGAAATATTAACTTATGTTAATAATTTTAAATTTATTAAATGTTTTTTTTTTTTTTTTAAATAAATTTGTTAAAATACAACCATTGTAGAGCTGTCATTTTTTTCATATAGAAATGTCAAAAATTAGTTCTTTATATATTAATATATAAACGTTTGAAAATCAAATCTTGTCGTAATTTGATAACAAAGCTTCGATAAATAAAAATGCATACAATTTTAATAATTTTTATTTTTATCTCACGTGACGTCCTTCCATCAAAATCGTATTTTTATAACACAATGGTTCACCATATTTGATACACTCATAATAGTGACTAATTCCACAATGCACTTGTATTCAAAACCCACTGTACAGAAGAATAATCTTTTTGACTAAAATGAATTTATTTTGTACTTCAATTCTCAGAATTTTATCATTTAATATTATTATATTTGAAACGAAAATATTGGTTGATTAAATTAATATATATCCTAAACAATTCATTTTGACCAAACAGCTGAAAAATAATATAGTTTTGCCGATTTCAGTAATTCCCATGATTATGTGTGCTAGGTATACGTGGAAAACATCGCTTGACCAGGCTGACCATAGAAAATAAAAAATAAAAGTTTTTAAACGATAATTTCGTTAAAAACAAATTTCCTGCAAATGTTTTTTTTTACATTCTTTTAAACGTGAACCAATATATTATTTAAAAAAAAATAACTAGAATGGCAATAAAGCCGATTTTTTGAGAAAAAAAGTAAAACCATAATAATTGAATAATAATAGGATAATACTAAATAAAAATTTAAAGAAAACACTGTTCGTTATTTCTCTCGCAGGTTTTGTCCAGGACTCTATTATATAATATAATAGTTGCTTTCGATAGTTGCTCTTTGGGCGATGACGC
>JACXSJ010003932.1:0-17681 GCA_014851325.1 Pentalonia nigronervosa
GGGTTAATGTTATGACCGGGGCGACTGATTGAGGGTAAAACTGTTTTGATTTTGCCAGGTTTCTGACTTAAAAAGCGGCCATCGCCGCTGGACGGCAATGGCATGCGAGAATAAGTTTGCACTAAACGCGGTTATAATAAAGATAATGAACAGGTAGACAAAACGACCGTTCACTACAGAAGGCAAAACGCGACTGAAATTAACAACTTACATTTTTGAATTCAAATACGAATATTCATAAAAAATATTTTCTGCCGTAACACTGCACAAAACGTCACAAACCACTTGCGAATTGAGTATAAAGCATTAAATATTAATACTGTGACGATGGCAACACACGACAGCAATAAGAATAAAACAATACGGACCCATATCGGTATTTTAGATATATTTATTATTTAGTATACAAGTGCTATTATATGGAAGGCCCGTGGTATTTCCCACTGGAAATTTTGTACAATTTAAAAATATATTAAAATATTAAATAACTAATTTTAGTGTAATCGATATTCCGGTATTTCGATATTTTTGATATTTGGGTAATTCGATGTTTTCGATATATTCGGTATACAGTTAAAAAAAAAAGACGGTTTACCGGTATATCGACCTGTAATCGGTATACCGGTATTACTGTCACCCCTATAGTTGCACAAATGAGCAATATTGAAATTGATCACAATAAGATAGTCGTCTTGCTATTTCATAGATACCTATGCGAGTATTAATTAGTTTATACTTTGAAAAGAGGTACAAGAGGCAAGGTGATGAAAACTATATGTAAACTATATGTAAACTCTTAATAATAATTATATACAATATTTAATATTATATAAATTAAATACAATTATTTACTTTTTTGAAAGTTTTTCTATTATTTTATAACATAATACATAAAAGTTTTCAATTTTAATAGAACTTTTGTTCTAGAGCACATTCTAAATATATTATGTAAGCTGTAAAATATTCGCCCTTCAATAATTTTAGATACCTACCTAGCTATTATAGGTATAATTCTGTTTTTGAAACGTAGAATGAAGTTCTATAACTTTTTAAAATATATACAATATATAACACGCGTTTCGTGAAATCTATGAATTATAAACTACTAAATCACAATAATGGGGAATAACATATTTTTAGTTTTTTTCTTTTACAACTGTAGTAAATGATTGTAATTATAGCCAAGTGTAGTTTTAGCTCAACCAGTGTGTCGCATAGTTGATTTAATTAATATAACGTAACAAATAATATAACAAATGTAATATTTGTATTAAATTAAAATATGATTTTACATTATTTTTTAACCTAAATAAACACGAAATGTTGAAATGTTAACTTTTTCATCTTTATTTACTAATATACTTTGGTACTAATATGATAAAAGCCTAATGTTAATAATAAAAAATTTAGTCAGTGTCAAGTGTGTCACTGCTAATTATAGGTTAGGATTAGTGTGACGATCAAAAAGGTTGGGATACGCCGTTTTAGTCAATTGAAAACAATTGTTTGAACAAAAATTGTTTAACACAAAAACAAATGTCTGAAATTATACGAATTTATTTCGCAGGGTGGCCGCGGCCTCGACTGACGTGGTACCACGAAAATGCAGTATTGCACTCGCCGTATCAATTGATAATTGACGAGAACCACGGTCGCGGGTACCGCAAAAAACCGAACAACGGTAGTTCCGCCACCGCCAGTGTCACCGTTAACCGTTTGGTGTTGACCAACCTGACCCGATGGCATCCGATAATGAGCCAACGGCAACAGACATTGGGCACGGCGCGATTGACGTGCCAGGCAAGCAACAGCATTCTGCACTCCTCGTCCCGTCCTTCAGCAATTGCTCTGAACGGAAATTTGCCACCTCCGGCCACCACCGAACACACGTTTATCCGTCTGAATCGTGAGTAAATCAATATAACCATCATAATAATATATTGCGATATTTACATTGGGTTTTCTCGGCCGCGGTTATGACTCGCGCGCATTTAGCGACTGCGTCGGATCGAATGCGATTGGACGTGTGCAGCCGTTTAGGTATGGGTACCAACCTACCTATATTGAGTTTTTGCATAATTCGCCGGAAACTGTTTGCTAAAAGTATGTCATGGTCAGTTGTATGCGTATTATAGTACACTATAGAACTTACCCGTTTAAGATATATATACCCATTTGCGCCGACAGCCCTTTGAAAACATATTATTTTTAAGTCCACTGCTGCTGTAATACTTTCTCGGTTTTTATTTGTTATAATTCCAATAGCCGCCGCACAGAAAAATCATTTACGTTGTAACATTAAATAATAATATTGTTTGAGTTACGACTTAAGGCCATATTATATTATCAGGCTCAAATATAATATTTTTATACAGCATAGGTATTGCATATTATTTTATCGACAAAATGTACACGTTTTACTTATATTTAATGCGACAAATCCGATAAATGGCATAATAACCAGTATCAGACATCTGCAGCAATAATATGGTTCTGAACCCCTGACATTTCCATTACAATTGATCAATAGTAAAGACAAGGACAGCAGTGCCTCTATAGCAAAGTTTCATACATATTGACATATCATAAGGATGCATAAATGACATTTGACAATTAAAACAGGAATCATTGACGGTTAATAGTTTTAGGTTTAGTAATCCTGCACTGGCATCGCAGAACTGGTAATTTTTGAATATTCAATCGCTGTTATAAAACAAAAAAATTTATTTTAATTTGTTACCAAAAGTTAACAGTGAAATTATACGTAGACCCATCGAAATAAATAATCTTGTGTGATGAACTCGACGTCAGTGGACTTATTGTTGCCGACCATTGCAGATATAGATAATAAACTAGATTACTATAACTAGTGATAACAGCCGACACCAAAAAAAATGTCATGTTGGTTGTGGGCATTACTACCTTACTTCATTACCATTAAAAACAATTGTAAATATTTCTGAGTTTATGATAATATAAATATCTGTGGTACAATACCAACAATATAAATTGACAAAATATTATAGCCCACAATTTACAAGATACTCAAGCGGTGTCGCCTGACCATCGCATTGAAAATATAATAAAAACAACTTTAATAGTACTATTGGAAAATAAATTTCATTTTAACATAATTATTTCCTTGTTTTAATTAATTATTAATGCAATTATAATAATCCAAATTCACATCAATTTCCTCAATTCCGTTTTCACTTTTCTATTCCATAATAAAATTAGGACCCAATATTTTCATTTCTGATACGAGCCTTGATAACCTCAATTACGCCGCTGTGCAGGTCCGTTGGTTCTTTTTTATGGGAGAGCTTAGTCGGTTGGAGTTCATGAATTCCTCCATTTGGGAAATAGCGAATTGTTTGACGAACATCCTCTTCTCTGTTGGAAAAGTGACAGATCGGTTGAACAATCCTAAATATAACTTTACCATATGCAAACGTCCACGTTTTTGTGAATAACCACGCGTATCACAAGCCCGGCCATTGTCGGAATCAAAGACATTCTTCCTGGATACCCATGTTCTGCAAAAATACCGTTAAGTGTGACATGGTCACATTAAATATAAATATATATATATATTATTTTATAAGCATTTACACACACACACACACACACACACATCTATAAAATTGTTTCAGGCCGAAAATAAATCAGGGAAATTAAGAGGACGTTTCACCGTAGCATATATTCGTAACATAATTTTATATGCATAAAAAATGCACCGTAAATGGTGAAAAACCGAATAGCCGTTATAAGTTTTAAAACACCAGTCATAAAACTTGCAAGAAATATTACAAGAAAATAAAAAGTTAGTAATTATTCAATGAAATTATAGGTACATATCGCTTATAAAATTATTGTGTTACATTTACTTAGAATGAAAAGTAATAAAAATAAAACAATAAACATGTAACATTTTTAGTTCTTTTTAATCATATAAAAATATAATAATAACATTATATAATTAGTTTTTATAAAACATTTTATAATTTATTAAACAATGTATTTTATAAAATATGGTATATATGAATTACGATTTGGCCTAAACGGTATTATCCCGCTGCAATATATATATATATATACGAACGGCTTCAGATTAACGGCAATTTAATGTAAAGTTTTTTCAATATTTCTTCGAATTATAAAAGTAGTTAAATAATCTATCAGAACTTTCTTTTCAGTAAATTAAAACAGTTTGAATTCATATTGAATAAATTTAAGTATGTATTTATATTTAACTTAAAAATACCAACAAAAATTAATGATCGTTCGATGCATTTTGTAATAGTGGGTATTTGAGCGGAAATTTATTACGAACAAGGTTAATGCCTATCGATAACAATATTATTACTGTTGACATATGGTCAAAGGATTAAAATAAAAATCAATAAGAGTTTGTGTTTTAACCTTTGCATTCAATGTTCAGATAATACCTCATCATACGGTTTTGCCTCTTTTACGGAATTACTTAGCCTCTTAGCTTTCCCCGACTTAATTTAATAGGTAGACAATCATTAAATTATCAGCCGACCATCTACATATGCATACACGTGTTATATTATTATTATGATTAATTTTAATTAAACCGTACATTTGTGAACAATAAATTATCATCTCACTCCACGCCGCAAATAATCGGTATTCTTGCCAAATTATAATAATAAATATTAAATTATGCCAGATGGCAATTGATAACCATACATAGATGGTTAAAATATAGTTACGAGAAAAGTAGATTAGTTAATTTAGTTAACAGTTATATAATGTGGCCAAAAATATTCCACAACGAATGCGGAAGAAAGTTTTAAAATTTGTTAAGCAAAAGAGAATCTTACATTAAGTAAGTTATCATATGATTAAAGAACAAATTAATTTAAATAAGTCTGCAAAACAATTGTTTAGTGATTAAAAAATGCTAATTTACAGAGCCGTACAATATGCATCAAAAAAAAGCATCTCCATTATAACTTAGCAAAAAAGTTTTAGGTTTTATAAAAACAAATATGTTGACATTCTCTGTTATACTTTTAAAACAATATAATTTGGAACTGTACAAGTTAATTTGAATATCTTTTGTCACAAAGAAAGAACAAAAATATATGGAATAAATCAAATAAATCAAATAAAACTTTATTTAAAATGCACCTATTATGTTTATAATATTATTCTAAGCCTGTAATCATCTGGACTCTTTTTCCCCGTTACTAATATAATAATAATTTAATATTACTAATTGAAGATAATTGTATTATAAATTATGAATAGTAAAATATTTTATATGAAAACGTTTTGTAATGAGTTAAAAAATACGATTAAATGAAAGAGGTAAATAAATAGAGGTAAGAGGGTGTATATAATGTAGTGACTTCAGAATGTAAGATATTAAAGCTTTGAACTAGGATAATCAATATATTTGTATAAGGTTTAATTGAATAACATATCAAATTTAACATCTTTAGCTCATTACATGAAATAACCCACTTGATGTGGTATATTATCGGGGAGTAAGTACGAGAGTTTTTCTTAGCATATATATATATATATATATATATATATATATATATATATTCGGATAATAAAATATATTCTTTACCTTTCACAGAATCTGTAAATCTCCAACGAAGTTGATTTGTTTTTTTGAATAGGGATTGCATAGGTAGAAAAGATATATTAAAAACTTGTTGACGATGTCGTGATATAATTTAAGTTTTATTTTTATTAAAAAAACACAAAAAATATTTAAAAAAGTATAGTGACAGTATACTTATAGAGAGAGCGACTGAACGCCGTTGTGTGTGTGTTATAGGCTTAAATAGACGATGATTGTGAAATGCAGCCTTTGCTTAACATCAAAGAGTGATTGCGACATGTCCCAATCCTCGACGTGAAATGATTAGTCATTAATGTGGTGATTATTGTCTATGATATTTAATCGGTTTCCTTAAATGTATTTATTTTAATGATGTATATTATAATTGTGTCCATCATTACAGTTTTGAAAACTCTGATACAAAAATTTTATTATTTGTTATGTTTATGAACTCAAAATATTATTTATTTATTAATAAAATAAATAAACAAAGTTTAGTAAAATAATAAATCTTCCATTTCAATAATTGATTACTTTAAAATTCTAAATGTTATTGCACCCAGGCTAAAGTATAAATTTTCATTAAGTACCTTTAAAAACAATATTGACCAAAGTTTTAATATATGTTCTAAATACATAATATCTAAACCTCAAATATGAATCCTAATAAAGAGTAATTGTCAAGAGTAATATAGCCACGTAGGTAAGTTATTATTGGAAGTGTTTTGAAGAGTTTGTCCTACTTAACAGTGTCATTAGCACTCATTTATAATTAATACATTTTGAGCTTTCAGAATTATTTTTTTTCAGAATACGATAACTTAGTTCTGCATAATTAAAAATTTGTTTTGAATCCATTCACTGATTCAAATTAGTTTAACTTAAATAATATTTTTATTCATGTAAATGACCTGTTATGTCCTATTATATCATAATATCAAACAATACACAAAAAACTTAGGTTTTTATATATTTCATTTGTCTTTGCTTAACAGTTAACGAATAAGCTTATCATACTTAACTTGCTACAAGCGCTCTTACGTCTTCACTGATTTGTTAAATTGGAGAAATGTCTATTATGCTTGAAAAATTAATACAATAGGTATGGTGGGTACCATTAGTAGGTACTATAGTAACCAGAGTGAAGGCTTTTTCGAGTTCCTACTACATACAATTTAAATTTTAAACATTTTTTATTCATACATTTTGTTGATGATCAACAATTTACATATAGTAGAATATTGTTTGAATGATTTGACCATTTTTAGTCCTGCATAAATTTTTGAAAATGTTGAAAATGTGGTAGTTGTTTACTGTTCTTTGGTTTATATATTATGCACAGAATAGGAACCTTTTAATTTTAAATATCTACCGTACCTAACCACCACTACTTTGTTGCTTCGCTAAAATGTATATTTTCTTTACAATATACACTCCTCGAGGTATGTTATATCATTGTAGTATTTATTATTTATGATTTTATTGTCTAATTCTCATTAAATTTTATGAATATTCTAATACTACTTGATTTCATAGATTTAATAATTTCCATATTGATTTAAGTATTTATTACGTGTTATTCAAATGTGTTTACTGTTTTAGTAATGCAAATTTGAATATTTTAGCACATTCAATTTGATTAGGCAATATAGAACATTAATAATTATTGATTATATGCCAATGTATACTCACCAATAAATCATATAAACACGGAACATTATAATATAGTACTAGAGTGTGCATTTCAATGACTGATAATTTTTATTGCGTATTAAAATAATATAATATTGACCTTAAATTATTTTAAAATGATAACATTTTATTGTCAAGCACAAAGAATCATCGGTTTTTTTTTAAATCAATCAACAAACTTTTATTTTCTTGCTATTGGTGAAAGTTTATTTGTTTTAATGTCGATTTGTTATACTTTGTCCACAGTTACAATAAAACACTGGTATTTTATGATTATAAAAAACCGTAAAATATTATAAAAAAAAAGGTCAATGAGGGATCAACCTTGTTATCCTCTCCATCATAAATAAAACTGTGCTTCTCAAAATCTAAAATTTATGAATTATTTTGTATTGTAAATTATGAAATGCTGAAACAAATACATTCGAATTTCATATTAAAAGAACAACCATATACCTATATTTAGTTTTTTCATAGTACATAATACGTAAAATATTAAGTGTATTGTACCGGTATATTGAATAATCAATGAGATGAATACTAAATTAAATATAATAAGTAATTAATATTAAATTATGCGTTTAATATTAAGGAACGAAATATCCAATTCATGCAGGCATGTGAAAACTTTTATATTTGCAGATGCACTTCACATTTTTACCAGTCTGGATGTCTTTCATTTAAATATAAATATCAATTTTTTGGATAGAACAATTTATTGCATAAAAAATATGAATAAATACCTTACATTTTAATATGAAATATTTTTTTAACTATTTTTTTTACATAGGTGTCTATAATTTTATTTTAATTTATAGTATCACATTTTTATTATTTAGTGTATATCAATTTAACCAGGTACACCTACGTACCTACTTATGTTTACTAAGCCATGGAAATTAATTTACACTATAATAACACATAAATATTATTTTAATTCACACATGCACAAAATTTTTTCTTGAATCCGAAACTATACCGACTAATAAAGTGCGGGAAGGTTAATGTCGATTATAATATCTTATTTTCTATACCACACAATATTTTTAAATGAGATCTAAATTCTTATGTAGAGATACGTTTAAAAATCAAACTTTTCAATAAACTTTGATATATATATATATGTATATGTATTTATGGTATACATATTACGGGCAATATGGAATATCTTTAATGTGTACATTGCCGGGCAATTTGAACCAGGAATACAAACAAATCATTTTTTGTGTAATATTTTTTTTTATTGTATCACATTAATTACTTATAATTATAATATAATATTGGTGAAAAAAATAGTAAACAATTATTTAATATATTATTAATTATAGGTTAATTATTCCTTATTTATCATATATTTTTAAGTGTAGAAAAGCAAACTGACTTTGCAATACTAAGTGCTATTAAAGTCAATCATGTGAGAATAAATAAATTAAAATAATTTAATATAATTTAATAATATCATACCATAATAATTAATAACTAGTTTATTTATTTTGTATGTCACTGTGCCATACATATCAGATATATTAGGTACCTGTAAAGGTATATTATTATATCATTATATTATTAATAAAAAAATAGGTATATAATTATTATCATTTTTATAATTGTTTTAAAGTTTGCATAATATAATCAAAATTAAATTCAAAAAAATGATTTATTTGTATTTGCTTTTCAAATTATCCGTAGCATATATATTAAATTAAAAATGTTAAGGTGGTTTGAATTGTTTGAACCTAGAAAGACATTTTTTGGAATTTTTAGCTATGCTGTACAGAATTTATATAATTACATTTTATACAATTCAAAGTGTAAACATATACCGGCAAATTTCTCCATCTTATCGTAAAAGATGAAAATGCATATTAATGTTGTCCATTTAGTTTTGCAAAATGTTTTATATTAATTTTTCTTTCCGTGTAGCTTACACAGCTTGTAAAACACTTAATAAGTTGCTAGTTTTATTAACCGTAATAGATGGAAATTCGATAACGCCTTATACGTCATAATAATTTTTACTAAAAGTTATTAAAAATTGTTTAAAAATGATTATTTAACTAAATTTATATAAAAAATATAACATAAATATAGCCTCTATTTTAGTGTGCAGTACGATGCACAATGTGCAGTAAGAACGTTAAAAATGTATACTGCATGTAGTTGTAACATGAACTATGTAACGATAAACGAGTTTCAACTGTTTTGTTAAAACATAAAAGTAGGTATGTAGTTAATAATTATTAATTATTATTTTTGAGTTCAGGACATTCTAGTGACTACAGGTTCGTGTAATCATATATTTTATAATTAAATAAATAACAAAAAAAAAAATATATGAATAAAAAATGCATTACTTAGTTGTGTATTTAAATTAAAATAACAACTAGAATTATTGATTTAAACTTTTATATTGCTACATTATGATAGGTACTTAAATTTAGGCCAGAAATCTATTAGTACATTTATGAACATTATCAGTAAACTATAATAATGTATACAGTAACTGTAAAAAAATCAAAATTTATATTCGAGCATCATAGAATTGACTCAACTCATATAATATTTCCATACACCTAATAATATTCATGAAACTAAAATTGTAATTCTTATAATTAATAATACGTAAAAATACAAATTCTGAAATAATAAAATATTATAAATATATAATACTTTATCGGATTGTTAATAGAGCCCATCGCTCTTTTTTTTTTTATATAAAAAATAATATAATATTGTGCAGTACGAAATAGTGTGTAAAATATTGGCTGCACTAAACCTAGCGTGGTTACCATTCTAATGTTATGTTGTTAACGTACCTACCCATTCGGTAGCATATTTACTATTAACCTAAGTATATTTTTTCTTGAACTTTTAAAAAACAAAAAATGATCATAATAACTATATTTTTGTTAATTTGCCATTTCGTTTCACTGCCTATATATAGTGCCTAATATTGTATTATAAAAATTAAAAATTATAATGAAATAGTTTCAGTATCAGTTATTTTCGACAATATTTTCGAATTGTGTGGTAGGCTACCACCTGCACATGCTGGTTATTTTAATTAGACGTTGTTTGTTAAACTGTGATTCATAATAATAGTGGTTATCATTACCGGCACACGGTGCGTGGAGGTGTGGACCGTCGACCAATACTGATAACATTCATCGTATTATTCTACTTATAAATCTATCCATTCTGGATAAACTCGATAGGCATATCTCAGAATAATAATATACCCTTCCTAAACAAAAAATGTATTAAAATGTATTTTTTGCATTTTACTGGGGCTTATAAAAGCAAGTACCTATTCCTAAAAATAACATACCTCGTCTAAAAAAAAAATTTTATTAAATACGCTACATTGTATATATATATATATATATATATTATTTAGATTCTGAGCGGATCAATAAAACTATTGATTTTACAATGATGCGTGTTTATTTTCTTTAATTTTGTCAGTCATCACCCTTTGGGGCAATAAAAGTACTTCGATTCATAAATCAGTATCTTTTCTTATTGAAAAAAAGAATCTTTTTGGTACCTCGAGAGATCAAAAGTAAAAATTCCGAATAGTTTTCAAAAATATCGAGAAAAACAAAAATATTTAATAATAAATAGAAATTTTTATGCAATGCAAGTTTTCAACAAAACCATTGTTTTTTGTAGAAACTCAAAAACGAATATCTATAGAAACTTTAAATTTTCAGCAAATTTTTACATCGGAATTTTTCTTAGATGATTAAATTTAAAAATATTTTGACTCTTTTAGAGCTATTAATAGACATGAGAATTTTTCGTTACAAACATACAATACTACTATATGTGCCGAAACTTGTGAACTCCTTTTATCGTAATAAATTGATATTATATTGTATCCATATGGTAAATATTGATTTTTCTTCTATTCTTTGTACCTTTTTGATATATATTTTATTATCGATGCTAAGTAATAAAATTGTCTCGTATGAATTTAATATTTGTGTACGGACATAAAATAATCCAACTTATATTTCTATCGCTGGTATATTATATAACTCAACTAAAATTTATTTTACAGTGAAACCCACCGAAATACAAATCACATCAATAAAAGGGTTCACAAACCATTTAAAAAATAATGAAAACCACGTGTTTGAGAAAAATTATATGTTGGCGTCAGAAGAAACAGTCGGTCACAAGAAATATACAATAAGAGCCGACCGGGTGTACCAAGCCGAGTGTCGTTCGAAGGGATCTCGACCATTGGCTACCATCGAATGGTATCTGTTAAAAAAAAATAAACGCTTTAACGTCGGTCAGTTAACAAATTCTACTCATACGTTGGATGCATCGTCCCTGATGGTATTGTTAGGAGAACAACGAGGCGATACGTCGGCGATTTTGGAAGGTACAATCTCCGGCATAGTGGAAACACAGCAAGTAAGTAACATTTTATTATGTCTCTTATTTTTGCAGTTATACATAATATTATTTGAAAGCGCGAATTTCACACGAAGCAAAACACAAATTGGGCTTAATCGATAATGTGTGATATATTATGTATGATGCAATTATATACATGATAGGTATAACTACTGAACTTAGGTAAATACTATAGCGACCATTTTTTTTTTATAATTATCACTATGTAAGTGAGGAACATGCCTACACCTAATAATATTGTCTAAAATCGAAATGTGTCACTTGTGCGAATAGAATATTATTGATATAGAATTACGTATAAAATATGTTTTAAGGATAATTATACCTTGTATTTCTACAACAATGATTAGACATAATATTTTATACCCACTCGCCCTTATAATTTGCACACAAAACATATAATTACTATTATAATAATTGTCTGAAAAAAAAATACGTCACAAAGTATTTCTGTATTATAATGCGACGACAATACCTCAATATCATGTTTTTAAACAACATTAATTATGCAGTGGATATCAATATAATTCAATAGTATTATTTATTAATATTTTTGAATATTAAATGACAAGCCGTAGTGCGGTACATTTTCACATTTTCAATAAAAATTAACTCCTCAATACAACGATGTTAAATCAAAAAATTTAACGTAACATAAGTATTAATTTTTGTTTTTTTTAAACCATTTATCGATATGGCATATCAAACTATATTTCAAAGAACTATTTTTACAAAAAGTGTTGTATAAAGTATATTGTTACATAGTTGTGGAGTTAATTAATGGAATATTACATTAATTTGTAATGCAATTTAAAAATTTAATCAACTATCAAGTATACATTATAATTATGCTAATACTAATTATCTATATAGATTATAGTTAAATAATTATTGAATAGTTGCCTAATAAATTTGATTGCATAATATAAAAAAATATGTTTAAATAAATTAAAGAAGACATATATTTATCAGTTATGATTAGGGCGTGGATTTTAACATTCTAAAAAACAAAAAAATACAACTTAATGCTTGTAAAATATTATAAATTTTAAAAAATAGCTTTAATAATTGTTATTGCCTAATGTTAAATAAAAGTCTATTTCTATTATTTAAATGTACGTAATTTATTTACCATTGTTCATAATTTATGGTATTTACGAAAATGTATTATTTGCATTTATGTTTACTTATTTGATTCTACAATACTTTTTTTTTTTATGGAATTAATGTAGCATTGTTATTTAATTATAATTGTCAACAAAAAGATCATGAAAAATTGAATATATCCACACTTCAACAGACTGCCATTTTTGTTGATTGTTTGCCTTTTGGTAGGTTATAATCATATCAAATTATGAAACAATTAGGTATTATCACATAATACAATCGATTATCAGTTGAGATTATATAGGTACAATAACTGAATTGTATAAAGTTATAGGAAATATCAAATATGGAAATTAGTTTTTTAATTATAAATTCCATTAAATGTTAATGATTTCAAATAAAATATGTGTAAATGTAGACATTATTATTAATAGAAAATATTTATTTATTCAATAAAATAATATAAGATACAGTTTGTAATAAAAACTATTATTAAAAAAAACTATCATATCAAACCTGCAGTCATTTAAAACTGCCTATTCCAATGCAAAAAAATGGATTATAAAAAGAATTGAAATATTTTATTTCTAAAATAGTTACCTATGGACATTCATGGAATAATAATTTTAAAAAAAATTGTCTGTATTTTAATCCAAAAGTAATTTATCTTTTTAATTTTGCATAGATAAGCACATAAAGATAGATACGCTTGTACTATTTACAAATTAATATTATAATATGACATATTTTATTTTATCGATTATTACAAAATGCAGAATGTTTACTCAATACAACCACTTTCATATCTGAAATTTCTATTATTATTATCATTATTATTATTATTCTATTATAAACATACAATTCTAGCTAATGAATAATGATCAAAAACAATAGCGGACCACTATAACTCAGTTAATTCATCAATTAATGTATTTCAGCATCATCGGCGATATTTGTATTTGTTCTAAAAATTAAGTTTGCCTCTCTGACACAATACTATGCATTTGACAACAATGACTATTATTTCGATTTTATTTATAAATGACAAAATACAGCTACCAGTTTTCTATAACATATTAAAAAAATAATTTGTCATATCGAAAAAAAAGTATAAAGCAGTATAATATATTGAGTAGTTCCTGATTTAAATATATATTTAATACCGATTGTAACAAGTGATGCGCATATTGCGTAGTTGGCATTCAGAATAAATAACTGTTATTGATTAAAAAATATACATTATTTTAGAAAAATCTAAAATGAATTAATATTGCTCTTACAGATAAAATAAAACATTATACATATAATATTAAACTGTTGATGGGTAAATTCATTAGGTTTACACGTCAACAGTTTTATGGTTTACCTTGACAAGTCACTGTATAGTAATTTCGTGCACTTGATAAAATATTTCGAATGTAATTATTAGGTAAAATACTACGAAAACATAAGAAACGAGATAAGTGTAATGTGGCAATTTAGGTTTTGAGAAGAGTACTTTAAAGCAATGGCAATCCCGGATAAGTGGTGGTTAGGAGTGGGTCTGGTCCCCGTGGTCCACGTATGTAAATAACCCATTGTGTAATAAGCTTAAACATTTATTAAGTGTTAATTTATTCATTTTATGGTATAAAAATTGAAATATTACATTTTAAGACAAACTAAATAGTATTAACTAAAAATTCGAATGAAAATAAAATATATTCTAGTACAACCTACCATGTCGTTACCAGACCATGTTTTCGACTATCATCTGCTTTTAGAATATATATATATATATATATATATATATATATATATATCATAAACCTCAATGTTTTGAAGTTATAGTCTTATATTTTGTAATATATATTACAATTTTGAATGTTATATTTTCAAACATAAGTAGATTAGGAAAAAACTGCTATGTACCTGGCGATACATAACTTTTATGATTACTAATAAATAAGCAATGACCTCGATGATAGGGGGAAACCGTATGTGCAGGCGGCACAATCGGCTTGATAGGTGGTTGACAAATTCTGTCACACGCTTGGGAAATTGACAAGGCTAGACCACTTACGAGAAAGTACTTAGGAAATTAATATAAGTAAGTTCTGAGAATAGGACAAGAGAAGTCGTACTACAAAAGTGTATAGATACCTGGGAGCAGCAGGACAAAAGAAATACGTACAGAATTATATATTAGTATTTTGACTAACCGATAACTAAAATAATAACCACAATAAAATATATACGCATAATAAAAATACAAAACATCACATTGTGAGTTTTGTATAGATAATAATAATTAACTATTAATATAAGAATATTCGATCAACAAATATCATTATCATAACAACCTCGACAACAAAGTATGAGATCGATGGCATTTCCGGTAACTAGCACGTACGCACATAATAACGAATGAGGTCAACGCTGTCTTGTTAGAATGATGTAGGCACCAATAAGAGGAGTAGCCCATATATAAGGGAGCCCGAAACGGCTCCAATTCAGACGTGATATTCCCGGGCTACAACGAGCACCTTCACGCCAGTCTAAATATTGATTTTAATAAAACAACTCATTTCAACAATACAACAGTCTTATAATTTATTTAATACTACGAATACAAACTCCTACGTCCATCACAAAGGTCGTCCTCTGGCTGGTACACAACATCATTTGTGGTGTCAGGTGTGGGATTTTTTTTATAACTGCTGTGGCACGGAAACATTTTCTTGTAGAGATGCCGTGTCGATTATTTGGTGTACCCATCTCACTCCAGTCAAGTTTGGTACTATTCCGTTTCCCGATAGATTTGTACAATCTTTCATTACGTTGTTTCGTAAAACAATTATTAATATCATGACCCCTCCTATTACAATAAGTACAATGTAATGATCTCTCGTTACTTGCGTTATTATTAATTCTACGTATATTATTATTATTATTCGAATTTTGTTGTATATTTGCATTAAAATTGTGTCCTTGATTCATATGACCTTGTCTACATTCTCGTACGAAATGATTTGTTCTACCACATATATAACAACCATTATTAGGTGTCATCTTATTTTGATTATTATTATTCTGATTAAAATTATTATAATTTTGCCTTTCGTTATTATTATATCCATTTCGATTAAAACTTTCATTAAATGTATTATAGCCGTTATTATTATTATTACTTTGTCTATTAAAATTATTCAATCCGCCGTTTTGAATATCATATCTATTTTTCTCATGGTTAAAACCTGATCGATTATTATTAACATTAGTGTTTTGTGATGTAATTTCTCTCTCATACATTTCTTCCATTCAAATTTTGTCTTTCTAAATTTTTTCTCAATTTTTCTACATCTAAATTTGCGTTATATTCGGTTTTCTCGTCTTTCGCAACTTGCATAGCTTCTTCCAGTGTCTTAGGATCCCTAGCTTTTAATACAAGGTTTAAATGAGTTGGTAACTCGTTAACGAAAATTATTAATGCTTGGTTTTTTAGTTGTCCCTTATATACTTTAGCCTCAATTTCGCTAAGTTTTTCTGATGCTACTATACACAACTTTTAATATAATTCTTCGATCCAACTTGCGTACTCCGCGACACATTTATTATCTTTCATACGTCCAAACTGTAATCTCAATGTTAATGTTCTTTCTGATGCTTTATATTCGAATACCCCTTTTAAAATTGATTTTATGCCTTCCCACGTATTTGTTTCGCGGAATTTACATGCCTGTAAAGCATTTCCAACTAATTTGGAATTTATTATTTTTATTAACAATTCTAATTTATCTTTTTCTATTGATTTAACCGCAATGTCACGCGAATTTATAAATTCGGCCACATTATTGGCATATTGGAATCATCGCAATAGCTTTATCGAAATCCATTTTTAATTCGCTTGTTTTTACTCTACTTCTACGCGTCTGCTTAGGTAATTCAACGTGTATTATTCCTTCTTATGTACGCGCTCCTATAATTTTCATTTCATTTCCTACAGGTGAACCCCCTTTTATAGTTGTATTTAATAATTCGTTATTTCTAAATGCTTTAAAATGTTTTATTCTATCAGAATTTAACGATTCCCTATAACTTTCTGTTATATTTAAATCAGTTAATGTATTTACTTTCCCTAGATTACTTTTATTTTCATTTTCTCTAACTTGTACATCTACTTCTTTTATTTCTTCACTTGAGTAAACTCAACTTTTATTTTCCTCTGAATCTTTATTCATCAATTTATTTTCATTTAGTAATTTTTATTTCAAAAAAAATTTTATTTTATTCATTTAATTCTCAAATTTATTATTATTCTAAATAATATCACATATTATATTTTACTTACAATATTTTATTCCTATTTATTAAATGTATACGTATATATATTATATTATATTTTTAATTCCCTATATATATATTATATTGTGAAACGTGCCATATAAAATTCTTTATCGCTAATTTATATTACGTACTTTTTTTTTTAAATAAATAAATAAATAAATATATATATATATATATATATATATATATATTATTATTATTATTATTATTATTACTCATCTGCTTTACTAAAATAATTTATATATATAATATTTATTACTATTCTGACCTACTTATTACTATTATTTATTCTATCCTACTTATTAGTAATAAGTTATAGTTATTACCAGGGCTCGAGACTTGTAGCATTTGCATATTTTTTTGTAGTTTATGAAAAGATAGCAGAGTAAGCAATAAATCCATTTCAGACAAAAATGAACTCAATACCAAAAGTTTTTAGTGCATATTTTTGCATATTCTAGAGGTTTTGCTATTTTTTCGACTATTTTACTATTTATTGCTAATTAATGTAAAAATCGAAAAC
>JACXSJ010003933.1:0-17682 GCA_014851325.1 Pentalonia nigronervosa
ATAATATTATACTGATGCATTGTAGTAAAACCAAAAGCTGCTAAATGTATTTGGTATACTATTTCTGTAAATTGTATTGTTATCATATTAATATAAAATCTCTTTTTATAAAAATATAGATAATAGATTTATAATTATCGTTACAGTACATTTTTATTTTTAGTTTAGCATTTTCCAAAAAATAAATTTTGAAAAAAAATAATTGTTATATAATTATACTGGAATAAATTAATTAAACCTATAATACCCATATGCGCAATTTCAGTTTTTAACTTGGAAGGGGTTTAACATATTTAAATGAAACAGACCCGTTTGAGGCTCCGGTCCCCACACTCCCAATTCAAGTACGATATATTTTTTACCCCAATTTATTACATTCAATATATATATATATATATATATTAATAAAACATTGTCATATATAGGCATGCATTGTAAGCAATTTTCCGATGAACCGTAAAATAAAAAAAAAAATTTGCTATGTACTTGCCGATGTAGACAACTGTATATTTATTGTTTTATTATTAATTCTTCTTCGACAAGAATACAAAATTTATATTTTATATTCTTTTTATACGCAACTTATAATTTGATAAACAATATATTATAATACATGTAAGCGTACAAGAAATATATTTTAACATCAATAGAGGTCACATTATGAAGTATTTATATTTGATGGATATTTTTATAATTCTGAATTTCTTATACTGCAACGTTTACGTTTGAATATTGTATCTCGAGTTTATTTCATCTTCTAATAAATAATAATAAAATGTGTGTTTATTAATATGTATGTCAAAATTATCATTTTACTAACCCTATAATATTAATTAAAAACATTGTGTTTCCAAAGGAAGACGGTTAATTTTATTTCTCTGAGTTTATTTTTGTCTACTAGTCTCCATTCTAGTTGACATGTTTGATGTAAATTTAAATTTATTTGATGTTTTATGTTAAAGTGTGTTGTAATATTCCATAAAGTTGTCACGGGTTCTTTAGTAGCCTTTTTTGTTACTTCATCTGCAATTTTATTACCGTTAATGTTATTGTGCCCCGGTATCCAGACAAATTTGATATCCTTTTTTGTTTTAAAATGTATATTTAATATGTATATGGTACGTTGCTTGTAAATAAATAAAAAACACTATACATTTTTGGGATTTTTTTATTTTTATTTTATTATTTCCGATAAAAATTTTTTTCAGTCTGTCAAAAAACTTGAAAATGTAGTACAATGTTCTTTATGACTTGTTATAAATGAAAATTAAAAAAAAAGTTGAGCGTAAATTTATAATAGTTTTTTATAAGTGTCTAAATTTAGAATATTGACAAAAAAGGTCAAAATCATGAAAATTTATAGTTTTTTTTTTATATTTATTTTTGTGCGAAATTCAATTAAATGCATAATATTTTTATGTATTTCACTGTAATCGAATACTAATTATTATTCTACACTTTTAATAACCATAATAACTAATCCCAACTGTATTGCAATTTAATCATCTTGTTTAAGTAACGATATTAATCAAATACAATGTAGACAAATATATTTAAATATAATTTATTTAAATAAAACAAATCCAACCACATAATTGTTCAATGAACAGTTTAACGTTTTACATTTTTTCAATGTAGAAAATATAATATCCAGTATGGGAAATTAATTGTTAATAGTAATGTAAAATATTTAAATAGCTAAATTTAACGTTTTTATTATTTTGTCAGTATAAAAGATTTTATTTAAATATATTGTAGAATTTTAATTAAATTTAATTGAATTAAATAAATCCAACTACATAATTGAGCAAACGTCCAATGCACAGTTAGACGTTAGTATTAAATGTGTAGAATATTATATGCAATATGCAAAATTAAACTTTAATAGATATATGTAAATAATTAACATGCTTTACAAATGAATACTGAATCTATATATTTTATTAAAATATATAATAATAAAAATCTCTGTAAGAGTACAAATACATTACTATCTGTGTATTATTCTGAACATCGTGGACACTACATATTTTATATGCAGGTATATTAAATCAAATCAATGAAATGTACACTCGACAACCGATATAGACTACTCTCGATGGCACTTTGTAGCTAATTAAGAATCTCTATTCACCAAGTATAATTAAATTCAAATTTTTAATAAATACAGTAATAATACACTCTGTGTCGCAGTAAATATAGTAACGTGCAGTGTTTATTGTTTCTGTGCCTCGAGCATCCACTTACACTTAAACGTTAATAAAATGTGTAAAGGATTGATACTAAAGAAAAAACAATATAATAAATGCAATAAGATTTATTTATTAAAAAAAAACTGCAATACAATTTTATATATACGTGTATATATGTAAATATATGAGGACGTGTAATTTCTTGACGCGATCGCGAAGCGTACGAACTGATTTCACGTACAAACCGCGCGTTTACGGATTCGTAATAAAGTCTACGCGAAAATGTATTTCCTATCTAACTTAACTTTTTTTTTTATAAATTGATATTTCTAAATTACTATTTTTCATCTCTTTCAATGTTTCTTGCTGACATACTTGACTATCAATCCCATAACAAATTTCATTCGTTTCATCAAATTACTTTTTTAATTCTCAAATTACCCGTCTCATGCATATTGCAAATACCAACCCTTCTTTCTTTCTTTAATAAACAAGCCTATAGTTTCCGTCATGTTTTTTTCATCAATCATAATCTGACAGTTTGCTTGATGGTTGTGTCTATTTTATCTCTACTAATTAAACATTATATTAATAAATATTATGTAGACTTGGGTTCTAACTTAATAGACGTTATTACGTCTTCAAACTTAAAGCTTCTCAAAGTATGATGATTTCATCAATTAATAATTCAAATATTAACCTTGCTAAACTGAATAAAAAATTTGACGATATAATAAAAACTTTATCTAATTTATCCAACAAAACAAGATGCTTAAAGAAAAAATTAATCTACCTAAAAATAAATATGATCTATAATAAAAAAAATCTCTACTTCTCAAACATCAAACTAATCAAGCCTTAATTTCTAAAATAGTGGACAGACAATCATGCTCATATAATTTAATTATTTTTAATTTATCTGAATCTAATAAAAATTTTCAATTTTCGGTAATGGGTAATAAACAACTTTTAATCTTATTTGGTGCAATGGAAATAAACTTAACAAAATTCACCTGTCATCGTCTCTGCTAACCAAATTGAAATACTCAAAATAAGCCACATCCTATAAAAGTTGTCCTATCTAATACCATAGAAGTTTTTACATTACTTCGTTTACAATCCATATTATGTAATTCACCGCCATGGTTTAATATTCCCGGGTTTCCGATCGCATAACAATGAAATGTGATCTTATGAATAATTTACATGAAAAATTACAAAAACGAAGAGAATATGGTGAGAATGATCTTATAATAAAATACATCAAAGGTATTCCAAATATAATCATTAAAAATAAAACCTAGTTAGATCTAAATATTTATTATCAAAATGTCCGAATCTTAATAACAAAATTTCTAATTTAAAAAGACTAATACTAAATTCAATTTACGACATATTTATTTTCACTTAGGGATAATATTTCTACATCTGAACTGGAATTTCATGGATATGAAGTATACAGATACAACAGAAACTCCCACGCTAGTTCTCTATAAAAGGTGGTGGCGTTTTTATCGCCGTCTGAAGTATTTTATTATCAAAACCTATTTTAATACGTAACAATAAAATTGAATTAGTATTTGTTATTATCCAAAACAATTACCATAACACTCTCTCATCATCAGCTCAGTTTATATTCCAATTCAATCAAACATTAGTGTTTTTAACGAATATTTTGATTTTGTAGAATTTTTATACAACAAACTTCCTAATCATATTTTATTACCGGGTGATTACAATCTCCCTTCGTCCAACTATTCTAACATTGAGTCACACTTTAATGATAAATTATCTTATTTTAATTATTTTTCAATATAATCATGTTTTTAACTTAAAAAATGTAATTCTTGATTGTGTTATTTCTAATTCATTATCCATTTATGTTAAAAAAAAACTTTCCTATTATTCCTGTTTACTCTCTCCATCCTCCAATTACAATAAATTATAATTATTTGCTTTTTACTGATTTACAATTTAATGATTATGTTTAAAATTGGAATTGTGGCAATTAATTAGGTATTATGAATTATCTAGGTTCTATTAATTGTTTCAATTCTTTTAACTTCACTTCTAATATTGATGATGATATTGACTTTTTTATATTCTCATATTAATACTGCGATTAATAATTTTATCCCAAAACTTTGTAAACAAACTATTTTATCCTATATGGTTTAATAAAGAATTAAAAATCTTAATCAAAAATAAATAATAATTCTCATTTTACTTTTAAAACATTAAATTCAGCCTAACCATACATCAATTTTTCTGATCTTCGAATTAAATGTAAAAATATTAGATATTTTGGTCATAAGTTATACATTAATAACACTCAAAAATCAGTTAAAATCAACCCAAAATTTTTTGAAAATTTTATAATTCATAAAAATTAGCATTACAGTTACTTGCAGTTATTGTCATATCTTAATAAAGAGATCGCTTCTGGTTCTGAGATAGTTAATTAATCTAAACCACACTTTTCTAAAATATTTAAGTCCAATATATTAAACAGTTATAATTATGATATTAACAATATCAGCAAATTAGATAACTCTTAATTTTGTTTCAACTCTGTAAGTATTTCTAAAATGAATGTTTTTAATGAGTTTTAGTGTATTAATAAAAATCAATCACCTGATCCTGATGACGTCTCTGCAAGATTTTTTAAAGAATGTTAATTTATACTACACCTATAATCACTTACTTATTTAACAAATCTTTAGCAACAAGTATTTTTCCTAATAAATGGAAATTTTCATTCATAACACCGATTTTTAAAAAAGGTAATAAATTATTTGTCCCTAATTATTGACCTATTTCTAAAATCTCAATTATACCAAAAATATTTTCTAAATTAATTAATAATATAAATTTTTCTATTATGTTAACAAATTTTTTTTTAAATGAATAACATAGTTTTTGTCCAGGGCGTTCAACAGTAATTAACTTAAGTATATTCAAACAACTAATTCTTGACTCATTCAGTAACATAACTCAATTTAACGTTATCTATTCAGATTTTGAAAAAGCCTTCGTTAGAGTTAACCATTCTCTTTTAACAACACAATCAAAAGCTTATGGATTTTATGATCCACTTTTTTCATGGATTCATTCCTTCTTAACCAATTGGACCAATGCCGTAAAACACAAAAATTATATTTCAGATCATATTAATATTTTATCCAGCATCCCTTAAGGTGATCATTTATCACCATTATTTTCTTTGGTTCATAAATGATATTAATAAAACTTAAAAACAGTTCAAATTGTCTCTTACTTACGGATGACACCAAATTTACAAGATTGTTAAATGTCTTGATGATGCATTAAAACTCCAAGGTGACTTAAACAGCCTTTAACAATGATATGATGAAAATTATATGTCTATGGACATTGATAAATGTGTTGTTATTTCATTCTCTTTAAAAAAAAAATATGTTATTTTTTGATTATACATTAAATAATTCAAATTTGACTCATAATAAAAGATCTAGGGGTTTCTTTGACACAACACTTTCCTTTAATTTTCATGTTAATTATTAATTACCCATTTAAACTAATAAAATAAAATGAAAAAAAATTGTAACTATTTAAATAATATTTTAATTTGATTTTTTTGAATATGATATTTGTCAAGTAAAGTTGGTTGGACTAATGCTCTCAATCAATACTGATGTCGTATAATATGTGTAATAACGGGTTAATATGTAACTAGTAGTAAGTTTCGGTGTTTCCGAATTGCGTGCGAATATCAGTATTTAGGATGAATTGCGTGCACGATTTTCTCGCGACAGAGCCAAGTTGCGTGCATGGTTTTCTCGTGACACAACCGAATTGCGTGCCGTGGTTTTTTTAAATTTATCAATTTTTAGTGCATATTTTTGTTATAAGTATATATTTTTACGCATTCTTATTTCAATAGAAAATCGTTAATTGAAATAATATAAAAAAATTAATGATTTAAAAATATAAGTATAAAAATGCTATAAAAATTAAAAATTAAACTGGCAAATTTTTGTATGTCAAAATTTCTACGAACTCCAAACGGATTATAACTTGATCTTTATACTGATGCATAATTTCATGAATATAATTTTCTTTTTCCACTGTCATTCGTCGTTTTTGTGTTTGATTTGAGCTACGCATTTTGATGTAAACGTCAGTTTATACATTTTTAATACTTCTAAAAATTGAAAAATATTTGGATACGAACAGTAGAACATACTATTGAGTTTCGAATGAAACGATTCACATGCATTAGTAATACGCATTAAACTGTTAGAAAACTCCGCCCATATTGATGGTGGAAATTTATTGCTTTGTAAAATGTAATTTTTTTCAAAAAAGTCACAAAAAGCATTTAATTGCTGATTATTTGGTTTTATAATCATGAGATCTTCAGAAAAACATTTTTGAACTTACTCGAGTTCTAAAAAGGAGAATCCAAAGCATACTTTTAAAAATTTTCCAATTTCTGATTTCTTTTTAAAGTTCTTACTTAGGCCAAGTGATTGGATTTTTCTCCACATAGTCTGGCCCAAGTGAAAGCGACAGCATTTACGAATTACTTCGGGAAAAATGTCTGAAATTACCAATTGAATAGTTTGTTCGAAATCAACGTAAATTATACGTTGTGTAAAAGTCAAATTTAATTCACCAATTTTATTTAACAAATCAGAAAATGCATATTTACATATTTTTGTATTTTGCCTGTTAATAAAAAAAAATACTAGCGGGATATAATTTGAATTCTTAGCTCCATGAATAATAAATAATTGATAAAATGATTTAGGACAACTTTTAAACGTGCTATGTACCTGGCGATAAATAACTTTTATCACTATTAATCAATCAGCAATAACCTCGTGGGTAAGGGAGAACAATGTACGATTCAACATAAATTATTTAAGTTAGGTTATTAAGAAATTCTGAGAATAGGACTAAAGAAATCACAGGAAACCACGTTAGGATGCGGCAAGCCATCAACAAGCCAATGACACTCGAATTGTGAATATCGGATTCGATATTATAAAGGCGGCCTCGAACGACCAGCGATTCCGAGAAATTATCTAATTAATAGAATATTTAAAATAAATAATGTAATAACATGCTGGGCACATTAATTAGATATTAAAATAATAAATGAACTAACAGCATCCGTTGGGTTATCGCACTCGACGACAAAGCGTGAGCAGATGGCATTTCCTGGAACTAGCATAATCGTACACGATAAAACAAATGAGGTCAACGCTATCTCTTTAGGACGACGTAGGGACCGATAGGAGGAGTAGCCAATATATAAGGGAGCCCGAATCGGCATCGATCCAGACGTGATTCTACCAGGCTACAGGAAGCACCTTCACGCCAGTCATTTTTTCTAAGTTATAATAAACCAGTCATTAAAATATTAAACAGTTTTTACAATTTATTTCAACACCGTGATTTCAAAGCTCCTTTTCGTCCATCACAAACCTCGTCCTCTGATTGGTCCATATCAAACGTACAATCAATATATAAAACGACACATTCAGTTAAATATTTCAAATTAGTTTGTGTTGAAAATGCTATTATATTTTTTTCTGAATTATTAATTAACAAAAATAATTCATCTCGATTTGTTTTGATTTCACCTAAGTTTGTTAGAGCCAACTATAGTTCATCTAAATTTGTTGGCAACTTTGGAATCATACTTGAACGTGCATAGTGAATATTTTTTCTTATACGCATCGTGTCTGTAGTAGTTAGATTACTCATATCTCCTTCACGTAATTCTCGGTGTAAAATCTTACATGGCTTTTCAAACGGATCCTCCAAAGCTTTACGTTTTAATTTATTACTTACTTTTTGTCGAGTTAAAATATTGACATCGTCTTTTTCTTGGTCGTGATTTAAAACACTAAAAATAATTTCACTATTTTCATTTAATTTAAAAAATGATTTATACATACGTTTTGTGCATGCCCATCTTTAAATATTATTATTTAAATATTTGTTAAGATGAAATTTATACCCATCAACTAAATATAGTTTTTTATTTTTTTCACTAAACATAACACTAATTTCCATTTTTTTTTTTTTTTGTCGTTAGTTCGGTCTGATTGCTAACTATTAACTGATTGTCGAAAATTACAAATTGTATATACATTGTCAATTATCAATTTACGATCATTTCTAATCGCTATAATTCATTAATCTAATCTCATTCCTTGGAGAAAACCCATATTACTATCGAATTTACTATACTAACTAAATATTACTATATTATATTTATTATTTACTACAGTATAAACTCAAATGATCGGCGAAAACCGGTCGTCTATTCAAACTTGTACGCTTGCAATTCGAATCTGTCACGAAAAATACGCGCACGCAATTCGAACCTGTTCCGAAAAATACGCGCACGCATTCGGTTGTCAACCAGCATCGCTTTTTTATTTGGCCCGCAATTTGGATGCAGCCCTATAATCTATATTTTAAATTGTAGGATTTATTTTTATATAGTAGGTAACACAACGTTCAAAATCTAATTCATTCTTATCGACTCGACCGGTCGTACCCTGCGTCTGATTATTTAGAAATATATATGTGTGTGTGTGTGTATTGTGTGAGTGTGTAACGTGTGGTCGGACGACTGACCTGCGTAGATTGTATTATTATTAATTATTATTACTATTAGCAATTATCCTTTAGTTTTTCTTGACATAAGTTTATTTATCGGTAATAGATATAGATTATCGGTTGGTGAGCTAGATAGGGGCTCCATCGATCGCGGGGCCCTGGGTACGTGCCCAAAGTGCTCAATGGGAAAGAGGTGCCTGGTTATAAGATTTATTTAATAATTATGTTTTATATTTTTAGATTTGATTCAAAAAACTGCTAGGTATATAATTTATTTTAAAAACTATATTAATCTACTTAATAATATTATTTTATAAAATATTTAATTTTTATTTAATTATTAATATAGGTAATATTCGTTTTCAATGATTACTTCGGGTTGTAAACGCTTTCTCTCACTTGTCACGGTACTGAACCATCCTACTTTTCTTGTATTATTTCCTCTAACTTTTGTAAAGTTGTTCAACCCTTCTGGAGTTTTTGTATCCTCCAATTCTCCTGGCTGCCAATAACATTTATCATTCCGCAAAAATTATGCAAATCTGTCGTCGCCAATATAACTCTGTCCATGTCCTCTGGTTTCAAGTTGAATTTTCTGTTATAAATTTTAATTTTTTTGCCAATATACCGAATGCATTTTCAACTACTCTTCCGACTCGTCAATGGCGATAGTTGTAGCCCGATTCACACTGTTACGACACGGTACGGACTGTCACAGCACGTCACGACATGATAAAATATATTATTGGCTTATATTTTATTATTCACATTAAAACGGACGAAATCGCACCGTCACATCACAGCCGGATCCGATCGACTATCATCCAAAAGAATATTTTGCTGGTCCGTGTCGGTACGTCCAGTGTCGGTGAAGTATGAACACAGAACCGGCAAACACCGAAGAAAAAATATTAAAAAAATTTAAAATTAATATTTTAATTAAATATTATTAAATATTTTAATTAATTTTGATTTTTTTAAGTTATTTATATAATAACAATTATTATAAATTAAAATGTTATACAAAATCGATTTTGTCGAAAACTGGTTTTCCATATTTCGGTTTTTCCTTCCCCCATTTCACAATTATTAAGAAAAGTACTGTAAATTATTTAGTTTTGATTCTGTATTAACTAAATTTATATTCATACCAGAAAAAACATTAAAATTGAAGATTAGAGCAATTTTTTGATTAAAAAGTGTCTCAAGACTCAAAAAAACACATCACTGTAAAATAAATACATTCTTAAACTTAAAATGGTTCAATGTATGTAATAGGTATCAAATAAATAAAAACAAATATAATCTTTTAACTTTGTAATCTTATCTAAATAAAAAATGACAATAACAGTTTCAAATCGGGCCAATCAAATTTAATAAAAAAAAAAGTAAAATCACGTTCAGATAACAAAAAATTAACTAATGTACGAGTAATAGAAAATATAACAAAAACAAAATATTTAGAACATTTTTGTAAAATTATTTTAATTCATTTTCTAAACTTAAATATTTTTATATTTTTATTGTGCACATTTTTTAAAAATAATTACTTGTTTTCTTCTAATTAAATATAAATAAAATAATAAATAAATTATGACAATAAAAATTTTAAAATTATATTTAAGTCAAATTTAATAAAAAAAAGTAAGATTACGTTCAGATTAGAAGTTATCTTTAGTAAATAATTTGTAACTGAAACCTAACTAAAACCTAACCATGATTAGATTTTAAAAAGAATGTATATTTTTCAGTATATATTGATTAACATTGAATATCTATAAGATTTTCTGGTTAACTGAATTCTGTTATTGTATCACATCAGGTTAACACTGCATTATATAGTTTTAATACAATTAATTTATCTACAAAACAAAATTATTTAATATAAATAAATCAACCCAACAAAACATGAAAATTGTTGTGACTTTTCCATAGAGAACCATAGTATCTATTTTATCTAAAAGAAAAGTATGTGCAGTGGCATAATAAAATATACTCAATTTGAGTCAATGTTTTAAGGAAGTGGTGGCAGTAGTGTTCAAGTCTATGCTTAGGTTTGACCACGGCAAGACCTCTTTTGGACTCATTTTAATTATATCATATAAAATAAGTAAGCAGGTAATCTACATGTATTTCAGTACGGAATTGGCTAGTTGTCATATATTTTATACATTAAATTTTATTAAGTTATTAATTTATATTATTTTGTCTTAAACATTTCAAAATTGTCTTGTAATAATACAACATAAAATGTTAACCTGTGCTAGTCAAAATAACACAATTGAGTTTACCTGACTGAAATTGTATATGTAGTCGCAATAAACAATAAGTATCTACTATAGGTATCTACCCCTATTTTTCTTATGACAAAATGATGAAAAGGAATCAATGTGTATCAGTACAATCAAACAAAACATACATCATTTGATACAATAAGTGAATGTTATATAATATACTTACTTTAAAATATGTGTATATATAGGATATTCTCATTGATGGCGAATCCAATTCAAGTATGTCATAAAGCTGATCTTCACTGAGACAAATGTGGCACATGTTTAAGTAATCTCTAGTAATAACTGACATAATATTTTGTTAGATTGAATTTAGTATCTGAAACAAAACAAATGAATCAATAATTTAAACAAAATATCAATACTAGAATATTTACTGAAACAACTAGCAACAACATTACGATTTTTTGCAACAGGTCGAAGTTTTGAAGACTTAAATTTTAGCACAGCAATAGCACCACAAACTATCAGCTCTATTTTTTTGGAAACATACAAGGCTATGATAACAAAACTGCAAGAATACATACAGGTAAACAAATGTTTTTTATTATATTAAATAATATACACTTTATTATTGAAAAAAAAAACTAAACATATTATAAATAATTAAAAATAATCATAATTACTGATCGGAGTAATTTGAAAAATATGCTCCTGCACTTTCAATACTATCCAAAGAGTGATACTGTTAATACGATAACTCTTATTAATATATTCTCGGTATTACCTCTATAATACAGTAAAACCTCACAAAAACGGAACTTCGGTAAGACGGAAACCCCGGTATTACGGAACATTTTTTTGGTACTGTTTCAAATTACATATAATTTTATCCCGCTAAGACGGAAACCTCGACAAGCCGGAAACAGACACGTTTTTGTAATGAAAGTTGATGAACACCCTCACTAAGACGGAAATATGACACGATTTTTGTGTAATAAATTTATTTTCGTACTGTGGTTACCTATAGATAATCGATATACGAGAGCGTACGATGACATTAAAAACTAATAAAATTGATACGTATACACTATACAACATTATCTGAGTTGCTTGGTTCAGTATCAAATCGTATATCGTTACGTTCGTGTCGTTCGCATCGCTGTTTTTCCGTCTATCCTTCAAAATGTCGAAAAAAACAACTCTTACGCTATCGGATAAAATAAAATTAATCGAGTAAAGCAACATGAGAATCTTTCAGTGAAGGAACTCATGGTGAAATTTAAGTGTGGAAAAACGCAAGTTTATGAGTCAACAAAAAATAAAGACAAACTAATGGAGCAGTGGGTGAGTTGTAAAATTTCTAGTAAAAGTAAAAGAGTGGTGTCGGTGGGAATTGAACAAGTTGAACGAGATTTATACAGGTGGTTCATCAATTGTCGATCGAAAAGTTTCCCTATTTCTGGACCTATTATACAGAGGCCACTAAATTGGCAGAAAAACTCGGAATTAGTGATTTTAAAGCTTCAAACGGTTGGCTTGACCGGTTCAAACGACGGCACAATATCGTCTACAAACAAATCAATGGGGAAGCAAATGATGTAGATAAAGATACAGTTGAAAATTGGAAACGCTAACTCTTAATTCGTGTGTGGAACGCGACGCCTTACAAAATAAAAAGCGATAACTGATTTTTTTCAATGTATATAAATATGTATGTAATCTTTAATTAAATTAAATTAAATTTTTTAAACCCCGTCAAGACGGAAAAATGCCATGGTCCCATGCGATTCCATGTCGAGGAATGCACTTGTGCATATTAGCTTTTTTTCCAGAGCGTAGGAGATGTTATCAACTAGGCGATGGATCTGATGAATGGTTGAGTGATTATGACGAAAACCAAATTGGTTGTTAGGCAGATTAGATTCAATGACGGGTATGATGCGCTTTAGAATAATTTTTTCAAAGATTTTTGAAAATAATGGAAGAAGGCTGATTGGTCTGTAAGATTTAGGAGAGTCTGATGGTTTTCCTGGCTTAAGAATCATGATAATTACAGAGAACTTCCATAGGACTGGAAAGGATGAGAGCCTCAGCATAGAATTATATATGTACGTGAGCATTAGTAAAGCTTTTTTGGGTAACTTCACTGCTACTTCAGATGTGATTAGGTTATAACCTGGGGTTTTACGACGAGGAGATTGCTGTATTGCGTGTTCAACTTCGCTCGGGCGAATATGTTTAGGTAGAAGGGTCATAGGTAGAGCGCAGAGCAGGGAGCGGTTTACTGTTTCAATTTGGATTGGGCATAAATTGTTGTGTGGTTGAAAGGTAGTGGCGAGGTGATGGGAGAATATATTTACTTTTTCCAGATCAGTGATGGCCCATGACCCATCAGCTTTTTTCAGAGGAGGTACATGAGGTCGGGAGCGGAGTATTTTTCTTGTGGTTTGCCACAGTGAATTATCGGCAGTAGATAGGGAAACAAGATTCCTCGTAAAGTTTTCTGATCTAATTGAGGCCAATGTTCGTTTTAGTTTATTCGAGAGGTTGTTAAATTTACGTTTATCAGAGGGGTATTTAGTTCATTGCCAGTTAGATCGGGCTTTTCGTTTTTCTGAAATTAGGGCCCTAATATGTAGGAGTAAGTGCCTAGCGTGGTCTTTAGGAGGAAGTGGAGAAGAGGAAGACCAAGCTGAGTCTTGTATTGATTTGATTAGATGGTTAACAGCGTCGTTAATATCAACAGTGGATTTTAAACTAACTTTTAGGTTGATTTGGCTTTCAAGTAATGATTTGAATTTATCCCAGTCCATTATTTGGCCTTGGATAAGACTATGTCTATCGGGTTTATAAAGAGGAGCTGTATCAATTGTGAAGAGGACAGAAGAATAGTCAGAACAAAGGTCGTCTAAGTTGGTAACTGTGGTATATAGTCCATTTGGAATTTTTGTTATGAAAATGTCGAGAATGTCCGAGCTTTTTCTGGGTAAAGAGGGCCAGTAGGTCGGAGGGGGAGGGGCGTGTATATTATAGCTTTTGACGTAGGTTAGAGTTTTGAGGGTATTACCACGAGGATTATTTGTACGGCAGCCCCATTGTATGTGTTTTGCGTTAAAATCACCCCCTATAATAAATTTTTGTCCAAGTGAGTTGAAGAAGTCGTTAAGTTGGTTATGGATAATAGAATGGCAAGGAGGAAGGTAAGCTGAATAAATGTTAATAGGTATATTATTTAGTGTTAAGGATATACCACAGGCTTGAATATGATGTGACTGGATGTTGGGAAGAGGGTAGAAGATCAGTGATGACCTCACTATGATAGCGGCTCCAGCGTGTGCTGTGCCATCTGGGTGGTTAGTTTTGAAAGTTTGATATCCAAGTAGATAAAAATTTGAAGAATTAGTGAAGTGTGTTTCAGAGATGAGTGCAATATCAATCCTATTGTTTTGGAGTGTAGCTAAAATTTCATTTTTGTGGTTTGCGAGCCCATTCGAGTTCCAGGTTAGGATGAGGAGAGACTTGGATGTAGGATTATTTGGCATTATTAATATTTGTGAGATTTGAGAAGACAGTAGTGAGGAGTGCAATTAGAGGGTTTAGGATGGCTTTGAACTCGTTGATGAATTTAAGAAGCTCGCTTTCATTGTTGTTGGAAGACATAGGATTAGGTTTTGGAGGTAGGTGACCCTCAGTTACATTTGCATACGAACGTGGCTGCGGCTTGGACGAGTAGCTAAAGTAGAAGTAAACTATTTGAGATGGTCTTTCTAGATGGAATTGTATAGTTAGGCGCAAGCATTTTAATAAGATTTCTGAACTCAGTTTCTTCTACAATTGAAAATGGATGGAAATGTTTCAGAATGAATTTTGTAATTTGTAAGTCTATAGCATTAGATTTTGAAAGTGAAATAGGTTTACTTATAAATTGTGTGATGGCACTTTGTTTAGGTAGATTTGATGTTGATAGCCCTACTGCATCAGAAACTGCTCTTGACAAACCTGTACTCACAACGGCACTTGTAGACAGTGGCATGTCGGGGTCGGATGGGTCATCAATGCTGTCATCATTTACCAGCAGTGGTCTTTTAAATGGCACAATTACATGTTTAGTTTTTAGATAGCGCATAAGGTTACTAGTTGATCCACCACTATAACTAACACCTTCCTTACAATAATAACATTTAGCAATAGTAAGGGACTCAATACTAAAATGATTCCATACTGCACTTCTCTTGCGGTTTAAATTTAACATCTATAATTTATTTTTTTATTTTATAATTTTGTTTTAATTTGTACACATTTTAAAAATTAACAAAATTTGTGAGTTATGATTTATAGTATCAGAATATATATGTTTAAATTTTATGGAGTCTTTTAGTTATAACTACCCTTATACCAATTACTAGAATTATTGAATGGCACTTCTAACTTAATTTAAATTATATGTAACTATATAAATTATTTAAATAATTGTATATTATTTTTTGATAAATATGTACATAAATATATTGCTATGTATCTGGCGATACATAACTTTTATGACTATTAATAAATCACCAACGACCTCGAGGGTAAGGGGGAACGGTGTCCGATAAATCACAAACCAACTTCTAAATAATTACTGAACCGTAGGCGAGTGGACCGACCATAAAAAATATTCAAAAAAGTAACATAAGAATTTTGAGAATTGAAATCATAGACCGAAGGCGAGCAAGTAATAAATTTAATAGATAAAGAAACAAGCTCAGGATTGCGTGAGGAATGACCATCCGCAACGATACTGGGATTATGAAGATAATAAAAACGGCCTCGAACAACCAGTAGTTCTGAGAAATTATCTAATTAATTAGGACGTGTGAGTTAAAATAATATAATTTTTATATTAATAAAAATATGAAATATTAGGAATTATAATAATGTATGGACTAGTCGCATCCGGTGGGTTATCGCCACTCGGCGACAGAGCGTGGGCAGATAGCATTTCCTGGAACTAGTTCAGTCATACGCGATAAGCCGAATGAGGTCAACGCTATCTTACCGATAGGAGGAGTAGCCAATATATAAGGGAACCCGAATCAGCATCAATTTAGACGTGAATCTACCAGGCTACCGAAAGCACCTTCACGCCAGTCGTTTTTCTAACTAATAATAAATCAATCATCAGAATATTAAACAGTTATTACAATTTATTTCAACACCGCGACTTCAAAGCTCCTTTTCGTCCATTCACAACTCCTTGTCCTCTGAATGGACCATATCAATATTTAAAGATTTTAAATGGTAAATTTGAAAATATGATATTTAAAACATAAGTCACAAATCCAAAGAATATAAAATTTTAAAAATCTTACCTTGATGAATATAACTTTGAGTTTTAAATTAAATAAAATAACAACCATTCATTAACTTTTTTCGCGGTATGTTTTGGGTCGTTATCTTGTTGAAAAAAAAACGAATTGCCAATATTTATATTTTCAGCACTTGCATGCAGATTATTTCTTAATATGTTTAAATATATATGTTAATCCATAATACTATCAATAAATACTAAATTATCAATACCAGTAGCACTCATACAGCCCCAAACTAATACATTACCACCCCCATGTTTTACTGTCGGGCACAAATTGTTGCAATCCATCTGCTTATTAGGTTTTCTCCATACCATAACTCGCCCATCTGAACCAAAAATATTAAATTTGCTTTCATCACTAAATAATACAGATTTCCAAAAATCATTTCCCTTATTAATGTGTGACTCGCAAAATTTAAACGTTTCTTTTTATTTATTTTACTGATAAAAGGTTTTTTTCTAGTTACGCAACCTTTATATCCCGCATTTCTAATAACATTACGAATGGTCTGTGGCACAACTTTTATATTATAGTCAGTATCAATCATACCAGCCAGTTTGGGTGCACTGGTTTTGGGTTCCATCACAACTTGTCTCAGAATGGCTTTCTTTTGATGCGATTTTAATTTTTGGGGACGACCAGTACATTTTCTATCTTCAAATGAACCAGCTTCGTTGTACCGGTTTATAATATATTGTACAGTTGAGTGTGATTCCTTTATTATTTGTTCAATATTTCTAAGAGAATTACCATCTTCTCTTAGTTGAACTAGTAATTTACGAATATCAATTGATATTTTCATTGTTCAATGTTAATTGAATAAAACGAACAATACGAGTACGACTGATGGCTACAGAAACTTATCATCACGCTCAATACAATGGTAAATGAAAATCATAATTTATTTGAATGAATCATTTGGTTATTAGTTTATCAATCATTTAATAAATTTGATTATTTGTTTTTGATTACTAATCATTTTATTATTCTCATCACTCAAAATTATATTATTCATAATATTTTCACCACTCTTTCAATACATTATTAATTTTAACTCGGTGGTATTATTTTGTTAAATTTAGCAAGCCATATATAATTATAACTTTACACAATAGACACTTATAAGACTCGCATTGAGACCAGCACAAAGTGAGTCTTATAACTGACTAAATCTTATAGACGAAGTGGAAAAAAATAAACAAAAAATTAATTAATTATTAATTTTATTTTTCTACCTATTTTTCCTATTACATATTAGATATTATTAAATATAAATATATA
>JACXSJ010003934.1:0-17670 GCA_014851325.1 Pentalonia nigronervosa
AATTGCTGATATAATACTGCTGTAGCTATTAAAAATGGTGCGCGGATAACGTGTGACCTCTACGGTGTCCAGGCACGAACTGTAACAATGTCTTTTAATTAATTTAAATCAATAATAGAATTATTTAATTCTATTCACAACATTATTAATACATAACTCCCATCTTATCACTTAGATTAGAGTCAATTGGAAGAAATAAGTACCTAGTTACTTGGTTGTAGACAAATATTTTGCCACGCCCTCAAGTTTTTTTCATTGAACTCCTGAAGTCCCGACTGGCCTCGAAGTGTATTGCCAGATTTATACCTGTATGCGATATGGTGTTTAATGGTACATATCTATAGGTACGCATCGTACGCATAGGTTGTCGGAATGCCGATAAAATTGATCGAAAGGTATATTTACAATCGTGTGCTTTTTCGTGCGTCAGATGCATGCGTCATAGCACATCACGAGTTAAACGAAAAAGCTTATAATACGCATGCTTCTCGGAGGTGAACGGCTACATTTTCATGACGCACTCTATTACGCAAGGTCTTCCGCACTCGATGGGAATCTATTCAACACATCGTACTTTTTATATTGAATTTGTTTATTGTTTTTGAAATTGAATTTGTTTTAAACTAAAAAAATGGTTGAAACTGAAGACTAAAATCAAAACGAAACAACACGTTTCATTGAAGGTATTGTAATAATTTTATTATTCCTGAATAATTGTTATTAAATTTTAATTTTAATACATTTTTTTTTAAAATTATTAACATAGTACTTTTATTTTAACTATTTATTTTATTTTATATTTATATATGTAGATAATTCTCGCTACTATGGCATGCCAACCATAAAAACTACGAAAATAAAATGAAAAGAAACGATTCTATTGTTGTGATAGTCCCAAAATTTAACATGGACGCAGCGGCAGTAAAATCAAAAATAAAGAGCTTGCGATCATACTTTTCTAAAGAACGTCAAAAATACTTATAAAAAATCTGGTTCTGGAACGGAAGAATATTATTCATCCCCGTGGTTTGCATATAAATCGCTGCTTTTTTTTCTGACTCAACAACACCAAGGGAAAATAGGGATAGCGAGGAAGATAGTACCCCGACAAGTGTTAGTAACACTGAAAACATTGAAAACGTAAGTTATTATATTTTTAAGCAATTTTATTTTTCTCAATGTTTATAAATAGACTCTGTAATTGTTTTCGTATCTGTTATCTGCGATAACCATAAATATAACTTAAATTGGGTCTATAATCTGGTTTATTATTTGGAAATTAATAAACAAATCATATAATATAATTCACTATATTTTATAATAATAGTCTGAAATAATTATACATTATAATGCGTATTCCTATCTCCTAATAATCTAATAAAAAAGAGAAATAACTCAATATTTTTTCAATTCTGTTCTACATATTATTGTAAGTATTTAATATATTTTATTAGTATTTGTTTATAAGTATATGTCCTGAAATGGTATTGATCCAGTTTCGGACATGAAATATGACACAAATTCTTTTCTAACATTTGTTGCAGTTGTCGCTGGTTTTCGTGGAATTGATCGAAGTGGTCTCAAACCAGTATCACCAGAAGTTATTTCACTCCATGATCCAGAAATTATATTCCCTGTACTTGTATCATAATTATCAAAACACCCTGACGCAGGGTTGGACTAGGTCTATAACACGGCCCGGACAAAATAATTTCGAACGGCCTTAATGAAACTTTAATAAGTACCCCTCATCAAACGTTTGTTCACTAAAAATGTATCTTCATAACACAATAAATAATATATACATAGGTACATTTGAATGTTTTTAGATTTAATGTTATACTTTTAATAAATCAAATTTACGCACAATATAATAACAAACGTCAATAACCTATTTATTTTATTTTAATTCAAAAAAATGTAACAATAAATATATTAATAGAACATAGAAAATAATTAAACTTAACTTTCCTAAACATAATATAAATTTATTTTTAACCAGTATTTGGCTTCTTTATTCATATATAATTAATATATTTTTTTATTTTAAAGAAAAGGAAAAACATAAAAAAATGTATATTTATTCATTTTATACTACTAATATACTTTTTAATACTGAACTTTGTTGAACAACTTCATTAGTTATGTCTTCAAATGAAAGAGATTCTAAAATATCTTTGTTTAAATTCATCAGCATCCAAGCATCCAAATTATCCATCGACAAACGATTTCTTGATCGAGTTTTTATAAATGTTAAAGTTGAAAAACTTCTTTCACATCAAATTTGAGTACATGACAATGTTAGTACGTATTTATATGCAATAAATAAATTATTATATGCTGAAACATAAAGTCTATACTTAAATAAAACATTATAGCAGCATAATAAGCAATTCAAGTATCGTTTTTTTTCTTTGCATTGTTCTATTTTTTGTTGCTGGTTTTCATTATTCAAAGTTATTTCTTCTTCTTCATCATCTTCATTGTCTTCTTCCTGCACTAAATAAGTCTCAGGCAATTTTAATTTCAATTTTTCCCATTTGGAAGCAAAATCTTGAAGTTCATTTTTTAACGCAGCCTTTTCAAATCCAAGTAGTTTTGATAATTTTACAAAAGCAGTAACTGGTAATTCTTTTGAAAAATTCCTTGGATCAAGACATGCAAAATCAGCACTTAGTTCGGAGTGTTTTGCAAAACGTTGTTGTAATTTTAATAAAACGATATCCATAGCTACATTATGGACAGTATACTCGAATCTCGATGTAGCCAATGTTGGGGCTATTGAAACATTATTTAAGTTTAAATTTGTTTTGGTGAGAATTGTTGGGAGTACTTCTTCTACAACTAAATCAATACTGCATTTTTCAAATTCATTATTGGCCCACGAGACAAATAGTTTTGCAGCATTCAGTACATTTTCAAAGTTTCTTGACTCTTTTTTCAACATTTCTACAGTCGAATCAACCGTATACTGGGCTTGTAATACATACATACCTTCGGTTTGTAAATATTTAGATAAGGATGTTGTATGACTAAATATTTTCAAATAAAACTGTGCTGTTAATATAATTTCATACTTGACTAATGATTTTAAAAGTGCCGCTGCTGTAGATGTAGTGTCACTATTAAAATCCTCGTTACTTGATGAAACACTTAGTAATACCTTTACAATAGTTATAAATAATGAGCCCGATGGATCATTAAATATCCTAAAGACCTTTTAGAGTGCAACATCTTTCGCCCACCATTGAGTTTGTCCAATAAGATTTAAAACACGACTATCAGTTGTAACTGAACGCCAAACATCCATTCTCTTGTGAGAATTTCTTAAAAACGTAGCACAAGAATTTAGTAATCCAAACAACGACACAGAAGCAGTTGAAAAAGAGGTAACTTCTAAAATAATTAAATTCAAACAATGAGCATAACACCAAATGTGAATTTGATTTGGTGACTCTTTTTCAAGCCATGAGGAAAATCCTTTATATTGACCAATCATGTTCGACGCACCATCGGTTGAGCTACCAATACATTGTTTAATGTCAATATTATTTTCTGATAAATTACTTGATACCAAATTACAAAGAGCTTGACCAGTGGTTTTTTTAGGACTTAAAAATGATATAGCTCTTTCACATACAATAGGTTCTGAACTTTGAAGATTATTTTGAGAAATGTATCTAATAACGACAGAACAAATATCTATTACAGAAATGTCTTGCGTTGTGTCAATTTGTATTGAATACATACCAGCTGAATTTATTTCTTCACTTATTTTTTTTTTTATTAATTTAGATATTGATTTAACAATGTAATTTATTGTTGTTTTTGAAAGAAGGGTTACTTGTTGACTTCGACCTGGAGTCGTATTCATATTTGCTTTTTCGATAACTGATTGCATATGTTTATTCAATGTGACGTCATATTTGGCCAATAGTAGAACAATATCCAAGAAATTTCCGTGACTTACGTTTGGATTAGATAAATCCTTAGCCGATTCATACTCACCCCGAAAGCTCATTCCCCGTTTTCCTATTAATTTAACAACATTTACAATTCTTTCAAAAGCAAGTCTTCGGTCTTTTACTTCAAGCATTCTTTTAGTAAGTTGGTCTTTAAATAGTAATACATCAATAGTTTTTTCTTTAGATTACATCATGTAGGACTCAGATGAGTGAAAATGGTTTTTACTGTTCTCATGTTCATGAATTCTACTATATAAACGTCTGGGATCGATATCAAATTATCCAGATATAATAAACTTACTTTCATCGTCTGATTTTGAAAAAGCCAAACAAACTGTACAATAAAAACCGTTGTTACTTTTATTAAAAGAGAGCCAGTTTCGTACAGTACCATCTGATCGATAAAAAGTTTTTTTACATTAATTTTATAGTCATTGTCATCTTTTAAAATTTGAATTGGGTGAAATTTAAAGAAAGCATGGTGTTCATTAGTTTTTGGCTTATTAAACATATGGTTAACGTGTCTGTCAGTTTCAACTATTAATGAAGGTTCTGTTACACATGTTTCACTACTATCAATTGAGGTAACCATTAAATCTTTGTTATTATTTTATTTTTCATTTTCAGATATTAATTTACTTGAAAATTCTGTTGCTGATGCATTTATATCGATAGAAGGAGATGTTTTGTTACTTATAACCGATTCACTTTCAGTAGCCTCAAATGTATTTTCATTCTTTTTACAGCGAAAAATATCTATAACATTATAACATTTTTCAGCTTCTTTTGATAACAATCTCTTATTTTTTTTCTTTTCTTTTCTGCTCCTCCTCTAAACTTTCTTTTCGCACTTTCTTGTCCTTCCGTTTCTAATAAAATAAAAATATGTAGGTATTTTTCCTAATACTTTAACATTTATTCTATACTATGCAATTAATAAACAATACATATATTCTGTAAAAAAAACTTTTAGATTTTTGAAATAAAATTAACCTAAATATGTAGTTTGTGGCAGCAGATACCACAACAACGTAACCATTTCAGTCTCAGCCACGAAATCGATTACAATTTAAAAATAGCAATGACTTATGGACATAAATTAATAACAGAATTATGAGATTATAATACGTAAAGAAGGAGGAAAATAATGTATTTATTCTATTATTTATTTATGTATAGTAGGTAATAGCTGGTAAACGCAAATTTTATATTATATATTTATGCATATGAGTAGGCAATAGGCTTATATAAACAAGTCTCATAACGACAAAATTTCCCGACTACCATTTTTTTCCACATTATATTCATATAAATATAAGTCATTATCATTATCATTTATCATGATATTATATTGTTTGACTGTATGAAACTATTCAAATATAATATACAATGATTGGTATTTAAAAATTAAAATATTAAAGACTGCATTTATATTTTATATTACATTGATATAATAACCTATCTATTAAGATGAATATTTTATAGATATAAAAAAAAAAAAAAGATTTAATTTAAATATGTTTATACATTTCAGTTTTATTGAGTTAGAAACTTAGAACATATTATATTACTAAAATAATTACTTACCAGTAATTGAGTAATAATTGATTTGAAGTTGACAGAAACGTCAGAAAATTGGAAACTGGGCACAGACTTATAATATTGAACGTCTAAACTATTGAAGTTTTAAAATAAAACTGTTATAAATCTTATAAAAAATATTATTATTATCAAAAAACAATTTCTTTATCGCATTAACGCGCATGGTACAGTCGGTACGACTACCTATCATATTATACACTATGTCTTATTTTGTTTTCAAATTTCCATAGTTATAAATAATATGACAAAACCATTATTATCAATCGGCCTATCGCGATGTTAAATTTGTTCAATCTTTACACTACTATATAGTAGTATATAGTTATCTAATTCCGTGTCACCACATACAATAAGTCAATAAGTGACGTCACGCTACAGTGCGATATTTTTGTTTTATTATAATATTAAAAGATTTATTAGACGTATTAAATTAAAAACAAAACAATTTGAGTGGTCCTTTGTAAATAAAATTACAGCGGCCCACCGTGGCATGCCTTAAATTAAGTTAATTTTTTTTGAGTTTCTTATAAAAGGAAGTATTTTTGAAGACACCTTCGTTTGAAATTTGACCTTAACACCTAACGTTAACATACAAGAAACGATAGTTAGCATCAATTATTCCCAATAAAACAATATTATTTGTTCTTTTGTAGTTATGAAACTCGCTTATCGTATTTTCTGGTTTTTGAATTACCACGTGTTTACTGTCAATGGCACCGAAACAATGGGGCTTGTCGAATTCGTTTGCGATAGATTTCCATTCTTGGCTGTTTAAGGAAACATTATTTATTAAAATATACAATAAATATATGGCTGTAGGATCTACAAAATGAAGAAATATGTGACAATCTGCAAAACACTACAATAGGAGATTATTAAATTGTAGAGCCTATAAGGACAAAGAGAAATTTAAAAAAAGTGTTCGAGAGAGAGAAGATGAAGCGTACAAATTTATGAAAAAATCAGCTAACAAAATATCTGCAAGAGATGAATTTTGTACATTTGGCAATTTTGTTGCAGATAATGTAAGGAAACTTAAACCTATAAACCAAATTTTGGCCAAACGTCAGATTACTAATATGCTTATG
Organism: Pentalonia nigronervosa; assembly: GCA_014851325.1. Taxonomy (NCBI): domain Eukaryota; kingdom Metazoa; phylum Arthropoda; class Insecta; order Hemiptera; family Aphididae; genus Pentalonia; species Pentalonia nigronervosa. Next base: position 6,656 of record JACXSJ010003934.1, read on the forward strand.
GATTTACAAAATAAAGAAATGGAAACATGTGAAAGACAATATTTGACATTTGAATCCCCAGAAACCTCAGTTGGAATATACAACAGTGACACCAGTCTTTCACATTTGACGAGTCAACAAATCATACAGTGAACACAGTTGATCACTAGACTTCACATGACAACATAAACGCATCTTTCAAAATCGGCAAATATTTATCATTCAATGCAGCCAATAAGGATATTTAATGTGCCTACCTACATTCTTATTTTTTTTATTCACATTTTTTTATTGTAATATGTATGTATAATGGTAAAATATGCATAAGATAATAATTTTATAATAAACAATACTTATAACTTACAACTATTTTTTTTTTTATGAATACATTTACTTACCTTGATATAATTCTGTAGACAATTTACTATAGCTTTTAAAACTGTGGGCAACATAATTGATATGAATGGCTTGGAAACTTTGTATCAGGTACATTAAAGAGAAAAACGAATCTCCGGTAGCTAAATATTTAAGTATAATTAACAACTTAATTTTATCTGGAACAGCCTCTCTAAAACGAGTGTTTTATTTTACTATTTCTTGTTTAATTATATTTAATATTGAATAACAATTTGCTCTAGAAATTCGTATAATGTTTCTGAATAAAATATCTTAATATCTTCGTCTAGTTGCAAATCATCTATAATTCCAAAACGTCGAGTTTTTAAATAATTTCTAACTCACAAAGAACGCTTCTTTCTTCGTTTTTTATTTACCCTCGCAATTATTAAATAGGCTGCATTGACACCGAGAAGCATGTGTGAAACCGACAGTAGTGAGGCGTGAGGTTTTTGGGTGGAGAGACACTGAAAAAAAATGGCACTAATATGCTTAGACTTCCCCCTCTTTTTTTTTCTTTTTTGAGCCCGACAACTATGGTCATTATCTAAACGATCGGAAATAAATGTTCAAAAACTAAAAACAAAATTAAAATATATTTAAAAACTTCCAAAATAATGATATTTGATGTTATAACAAATGTATTATAATTTAATACATAGTTTTTAAAAATAATAATAATCAACTTAATTTAATATATAATATTATTATGTATCAACCTTTAATAATATAATTCAGCAATTCTTTAGGTGGGAGATGTTTGTTATTATCATTGTAAATAACAAATAATTCATTTTGTAATCTCTCTTGTTCGAATACTCCAGAGAAAACTTTTAATAGTTGATTAAGTTTCTCAATTGGAAAATGTTTTTTGTAATTCTTAAACTCATTGTTTGTTTGCGAGCTCAATAAATTTCAAACCGTGAAAATCTTGAAATCGAACTTCAGTTTGGATAATTATGAGTCCAATATTTCATACGTCAGATTTTTCAGGCTGTTTATATCTTTGTCTATATATTGAAGTTCGTTATTAAATTCCATTGCAGACTCACAACACTCGGTTATAGTATTTTGGTTATTTCTCATAGCTGATAATAGCGTAGATAAATTTTTTATTTCATTTATGCAAGTTTGTACATCCACAGTGCATGTGGATAAAATAGACATAATAAATAGACAAATTTTGATTTGATAATTTATGCAGTAACCCATATGCCGTTCTTATAGAAATCGGATCCCAGTCTTCCCCCTCTGTTACATACAATATCGCTTTTTGTAGTTCTTTAAAATGTGTACTTATAGTAACTGCTGCTCTTGAATGGTAATTCCACCTTGTTTCACACATTTTTGGTAAAAAACATTTTCCCGAAGCAGCTCAGTTCGTTTTGGTAATCTACTGAAAAATATGTGAAACATTGTAAGGTCGCTTATAAAAATACGAACGGACTTAATATGTTTTGACCCATGTAAATCAATTAGGTTCAGTTAATGGGAAGTGAATAAATAGGGCTTTGGATAGGTTTTTTTAATAATGGCTTGGACTCCATTTTGTTTTCCAGCCACGACGGCCGCTCCATTATAAGTCTGGCATATAATTTTATCGTTTATATACCATTTGGTTATTTCTGCCAATAAAATATTTGAGAGCCCAACAGCACTTTTATCTTTTAATACGTCAAAAAACCTATAAATCTCTCTTCAATGTTGTTGTCAACAACGTATCTTAAAATAATACTCATTTGTGATTTGCACGATACATCTGTGGTTTCATCGGCTTGTATAGACACAAAATTTGCACTTTTTAAATCATTCATTATTTTAGTATTTACAACATATGTAATACAAGCAATTAAATCATTTTACACATCACTAGACGTTCTTTTAAACAAAGAGTTGGACAAAAAATGTTCTTTAAGTATTTGTTCTTCTTGGGATAAGAGTTCTAATAGCTCTATATAATTACCCTTACTTAATGAGCTTTTTCGTTCATTGTGTTCTCGGAAAGCTAACTCTTGTTTCCCCAAATAACACACAACATGAATTAATCGAGCAAATATGTAACGGTTAATGCCTTGTTCATTATATTTCATGGCTTGCAAGCGTCGCCCTAACGATAGTTCATGATCAATTATATTTTTACCAAGTAACTTAAATTATTCCTGACAAACGAGATGCCTTTCAAAAATAGCATGTTTGTTTGCTTTTCGTTCAAAATTTTTTATATTTGACATAGCTTCGTTGCTTCGGGTTTTCTCTTCGATTAATAAAAACAATATAATTCATTTCCATCAGACAAATAGTTGAACGACGTATCATAATCAGCACTATCTTGACTACGGTAAATTTCATTACCTATTTCACATTGGATGCCCTTATTATTACCAGTGTCATCATAACTTTGTTTAGAGCATAAAGAAATTAAACTGGAATGTGAATCATCATTAACGTTTTCGTCATCAAAAACTTCATCATGTACGTCATTATCTTTTTTTTTTTGGTGTACTAGTTTTTAGTAATTCTAAAACTATATCTTTTTCCCTCTTTCTCGACATTCTTTCCTGTCTATTTGAATCACTAGATGTTGAAGCGAAAGAAATATTTTTTTGAGTACTAAAAATTGTAGGGAAAACTCTGGGTTTTAATCTTACAACTACTTTAGTGTCAGGCATAAGTTTTTCGCGTAATAAGTCGGATTCATTAAAGTCTTGGTTAGAAAAATGCTTAGAACAAATCATTGATGACTTACCAGGAACAAATTGTTTTCGCTTACAAAATGTAGTCCACTTTTTGAATCGATCTGGCGAAGTTTCTCTATGAGGAAATCTATAAAAATGCATTTTTCCCGGACCATTATTTTTTGAACTATTGCAATTGCAACCAAATACTGAACACAACATTTTAGCGGCTGCAAGTAACAAAACACACCACTACGTTGACAACGTGAGTGCAGTGTACGAAATGAGACGTATATTGTTGATTGTTAGATAATAATAACATAATATGCCACGACAGATAAAACTATTATTATAATACCACGACGGATAAAACTTTTACTATAATAACCACGACGGATAAAACTTTTACTATAATAACCACGACGGATAAAACTATTATTATCCATAGGTACACTGTACACAATGTCACGATCGTCAAAACAATATTACATACGTTAACTGCAGTGCAATTTATGGTACAAAAATTCGTAAATTCGTATTATAATTTATCTAAGTGTTATTTTTTTCTACAATATTAAACCAAAATGTGATTTAATCATACAAATGGAAAGTCTATGAGGTAATCTTAAATACATTTAATTAGTTCATTCGAAAAAAAAATAGTTAATTAACAGCATTTTACTTTAAACCAAAAACGGATAAATATTGCCGTGTATTATTTATGGCCGCCGCCACGGCGAACGAATCCATGACGTCACACGCAATGTCAAAAATCATCGTGAGTAGCGAACGAATAGTCACAAACGGATTTTAGTGGCATCGTTATCCTAGTTAAACTCTATTCTATTAATCAGGGTAATAAAAAAATTATTTATTTTTTGAGTTGGATGGTCCTTTAAAAACAAAACAGATGAAGAAATTAAAAAACAATATAAGACGTTAAGAAATAAAATAAATCGTGAAGCAAAAATAGCCAAAAATATGTGGATCAAAAATAACTGTGAAGAAAAAGACAATATGATGAAATACAATCAGTAGGACAAGGCATATAAACTCATCAAATGATACTTCAATGAAAAAAAGTCACAATGCACACACGTAAAGGAGAAAGAGGGAAATTTACTTATAGATGAAATAGCAATAGCGAATAGATGGAAAGAATACATAGAAGAACTAAATGGAGAAGAGTAAAACAACAAATTACCCGTTGTAAACATAACTGACGGTGACTTTAATTCAAACGCAGATACAAGGATCCTAAAATCAGAAATTGAAGACGCACTTAAAACAATGAAGAAAAACAAAGCACCGGGCCCTGACAAATTAAACACTGAACTCCTACAACAGGCAGGGGAAGACATAAAGAACGCACTGTACAAACTATTATGTCAAATATACGAGACTGGAAAAATTCCGAGAAATTTTGGATGTAGTAGATTAGTTAACCTACCGAAAAAACCCAGAGCCAACCAGTGCAAAAATGTTAGGACCTTAAGTCTGATATCGTATGCGGCTAAATTACTGGCAATAATTGTAAGCAAAAGGATAAGTAAGAGGATAGAAGGTAGATTAGCAAACGATCAATATGGTTTCCGGAAGAACAAAGGAACCAGTAAGGCTATTTTAGATCTGAGATATACTTGAAAAACAAATTGAGAGACAAAAAATCACTTATATGGCTTTTGTAGGCATAGAAAAAGCATTCAATAGCATACATTGGACAAGGCTTTTTAAGATTTTGGAAGAAACTGAGATAGATTTTAAAGACAGACGTATTCTTTATAAAATGTATGAAGAAAAAGAAACCATTATTAATAATAAATCAACAACAGTGACTGCCAAAATCCAAAAAGGTGTGAGACAAGGGTGCTCACTTTCACCTGCATTGTTCAATGTTTTCATTGAAAAAGCAATAAATGTCATAAAACTTTGCTTAGAACAGAAAGGAATTGGAGTGAAAATAGGAGGAGTACTAATAACAATGCTTAGCTTCGCTGATGATATAGTCGTCCTTGCAACATCTGAGGAAGACTTACAAGCAGCATTAAATGTAATGAATATTACGTTCAAAGAATATAGTCTGAAAACAAATGGAGCCAAGCAGGGCCGGCGCAAGAAGTATTGGCGCCCTGGGCGAAACCATGTTTTGGCGCCCTTGCCCAACCCCTCCCCCCCCACACACACACCTAGTTTGAGTAGTAGTAAAATTAAGTTTTTTAGTAAGTTAAATAAAATTAGTATGTATTTTGTATCAAAATTACTTTATTACCTGATCGTACAATATTGTAATAAGGTTACACATATTATTTTATTAACTTATAAAATTACCACATTGCGTAAAATAAAAAATAAAAATAAAAATAATATTAATTTTAAACTTATAACTATAATCAATATTAAAACTTAACTTTTCTAGCTTTTAATTCAGAAAACTGTTTGATTGCTTCTTCATAGTTTACTTTTTGGGCTAAATCATTTTCAATAGACAAAATTGCTAACGAAGAAAGCCTATCATCTGTCATCGAGGAGCGCAAATAAGTTTTTATTAATTTAAGTTTAGAAAAACTTCGTTCACCGGACGCTACACTAACTGGAATCGTCAGCAATATTCTTAGAGATATCCATGGTGTAAGGAAATACAACTAATTTCATATCGTGTATAAACTGGAGCGCTGATTTGGGTGATCCTTTGCCAATTGGTAAAAGTGAACTCAGATGTTTAAGTTCACTGTAAAGCTGTACAGAATTTATATCAGCACTATCTCCTTCCAAAAGTGTTCCATGCAGATCTTTACAGCATGCTAAAAGATGTTCAGAAGATGGTAATTTTTCTAAATTGTACAGAAACCCCACAATTGTTTATGGTTTTCAAATTGAGTAAATCTTTCTTTTATAGATTCTCTGACTGTGTCTACAAGAGTGAAGAAAAATTCTCTTTTAAAACGTTCTTCGGCGCCAATCGAAAAATCTTGATCGTTGTTTTCATCAAAAAAAATTTTCTTACGCCGTACTTGTGCTTCTTTTATGATTGGGTCTATACCTAATGACTCTGCTATTTCTTTTGAAGAGTTTGACGCATCTGTGTACCCTGTTTCTCGATACTTGTTAATATATTTGACACAATTATCTAATAATGAAGACGCCATTTCTATATCCATTGTAAACCCTTGCATAGATTTACTTACAATATTTACTTGAAATAATAAATCATACCAAACATTTAATGAAATCAATACCTTGAAGTCAACTAACTGATTTCCTAAACTGCTGGCTTCATTTCTTGTACCAGCATCTGCCTTAGATGATTCCGCAACTTCAATTAATGCATCGTATACTTCTTTGGTTTGATATCGAATTGCTTTTACAATATCTATGCGACTCCCAACGGGTTGTACACAATGGCTTAACTGTCAAGTTAGGTAAGTGTGATTTTAGTACTTGCCAACGGTAAACAGAAGCCGAAAATAAAACAAATATCCGTTGTACAATTCCAAAAAGAGTGATAGATTCTTTGGATTGCGAAGCTGCGTCAGATATAACGAGATTAAGAGAATGACAACCACAGGGCATAAATGCCGCTTTAGGGTTTAAAGCTAAAATTCTTGCTTGTACTCCTTTTTTATGACCTTTCATATTCGCGCCATTGTCGAAACCCTGACCACGACAGTTCATTATATCAAGCTTGTTTTCTTTTAGCGTTTTAAGCAATAACTCAGTAAGGCTTTCTCCAGTAGATTCACTAACTTCTCTAAAACCAATAAAATGTTTAGCTACTTGTAAATTGCCATTATTTTCGTCCACAAATCTTATAGTAAATGACATTTTTTCAGAATGACTGACATTAGGAGTACAATCTAATATCACAGAAAAATATTTTGCATCCTGTACTTTTTGCTGAATGATTTCCAAAACTTTGGAGGCCATTAGATTTATAAGTTCATTTTGAATATCTTTACTGCAATAAGTTGGATTGAGTTTTTGTGTAGTTATTCGATTTAAATGTTCTTTCATATTATTGTCATATTTTCCTGAAAGTTCTACTAACTCTAAATAGTTTCCATTATTTCTTTCAAATAGTTTATCGGACGATCCCCGGAAAGCTAGATTATGTTTGGACAAGTATAAAGTTATAAATATTAACCTTTCTAAAATACTTTTCCAATATTGAACTTCTGTATTCATTACTCGTTGCAGGTCATTATCAATACATCTACCAAGTTTTAATCTTAATTCACATTCGTGCCACTTTTTGTATGCAGTAAAATGCTCAGGCGATTTTTCATGAGAAATAAGTGTTGTTGTCATATGCTTCCAGTCATTATTACCTATTGTGGAGAGTGTACTATGAGAACTATTAAAAAGTTTGCAACAAAAACAAAACACCCGATTAATGCTTTTAGAATATACAAGCCATCGTCTTTTAACTTTTTCATTGTTGTCTAATTTTCTTATTTGGTATATTTTAGAAAAATGACGATTATTTTCATCTTTGGGAAAAATTTCATCATTTATTTCACGTGGTCCCATCTTAATAACTATGTCTATAAAGTTATTCTGTCTGTTATCTGGCCATAAATATGGGTCGAATAAATCAGGTTGAGAAATAAATGCAACGGATTTGGAAAAATCGGTTACCGGTTTATCGCTTATCTCAACTGTTTTGTTCACAAGTGCACTATTACTACTATTTATGTCAATATCAATATTATTATCTTCACAAGGAAAATATGTTAAAGTAAGAGAAGTCAATGTTTCTTCGTTATTATCTTTAACAGGAGTCTTAGAAATATTTTCATCTATATAATTTATTGATTCATTTTTAGCCTCCGATGTCGAAGTAGAAGTTTCGTTATTATGTTTTACAAGAGTCTTAGAAATATTTTCATCTATATCATTTATTGATTCATTTCTAGTATTCGATGTCGAAGTAGATGTTTCACAGGTTCAACTATTTCTTTTAAAATATTTATTCATCATTTTTGCATTTTTTTCTAATTCTAATTGAGCTTGGGCTCTACGCTTTCGATACTGGGCTCCCAAAGGTTTATCTTTTTTTGGCGGCATGGTATCAATTATGTCACCTACAATTATTTATTTATTTATATTTGCTTATTTAGGTTAAAAAAAAATAATAATATTTTATGATAAAATGAAAAAGAAGAGAATACTTTTATTGGAAATATCGTGTGTAATATGAAATTCCCATCTATAATCCATATGTTGATAATAATAATTAAAATATAATATTATTATAATTAATCAATAGATCGTATGAATTATTGTGCAATAGCAATCATCACATACCTACTCTAGAATATCATATTAAATTTATAGATACCATGAAAACGTGTTTAAGTATTTTCATAATAATAGATATGTGAATGTGCTAATGTGCAATTCACCACGTTATATCAAGTATCAACCGTTGCGCCATATATTAATTATTATATATTATCATCATATCAATTATCAAAGTATATTCAAGTTTATTCAGAACGGAATTTATTATAAAAAAGAAACCAAAATATTATGTACAATTAATTTACTAAACAAAATATATGAATATTAATTACCTGTTGGCTGTTTGTAGTTACTTGTTAGTTTACAATATTTGACAGGCGACAGCAGGCCGTACGGAAGAAGCTTGTCGAAAACAATAAATAATTGTGTGTGTAGACCTTGTAGTGTACTAGTGTGTGTCAGACAATTATGTCTTTTTGATTTACTCCACGAATCTAGGCTTAATCATCTAGACGTCTAGTTTTATGAATTTATTTATAAATGATTAATATTATAATATAAAAATAATTATTACAACCATCTATATATTTTATTGACACACACAAATGCGGTGGTATGCTTCCATAGTTCCATGCATTATTTTTACACCAAAACCAGCGGTATCGATGCACATGCACTGTTATATTTTTATATTCTACAAATATGACTAAAACGGGACAATATTGCAGATGCATCTTCTGATGTTCAATTAAAACGACATAAATTAATGATTATTTAAAATTGTATAGATTGTTAATGCGTTTTAAAAGATAAATTAAATAAAAATAATTTTCAGTTTGGCGTCCCTTCCGTGCTGGCGCCCTGGGCAGTCGTCCAGGCCGCCCATAACTTTCGCCGGCCCTGGAGCCAAGACCAAAGTCCTAGTATGCTACAAGAAAAACATACCTTCAATAAATATATTATAAGTATTAGAAGGCAAAAAAAATTATCCAAGTAGACTATTTCAAATACCTATGTAGACAGCATCATAATGCTATGTACCTGGCGATACATAACTTTTATGACTATTAATAAATCAGCAATGACCTCGAGGGTGAGGGGGAACGATGCACGTTTCAACATAAACCACTATATAAATAATAACTAAACCGTAGACACATTGGGAAAAGACAAAGTTAGACCGACTGTAAATTAACATAGGAAATTCTGAGAATAGGACCAAAGAAATCGCGTGCCTAAAACGGACAAGTAATAAATTAAATAGAATACGTTAGGGCGTGACAAGCCATCAACAAGCCAATGAAACTCGAATCGCAAATATCGGATTCGACAACACAAGGCGGCCTCGAACGACCGGCGATTCCGAGAATTATCTAAATAATAGAATATTTAAATTAAATAATGTAATATCATACTGAGCACGTTAATTATAATATTAATATAATAAATGAACCAACAGCATCCGGTGACTTATCGCCATTCGACGACAAAGCGTGGGCTGATGGCATTTTCTGGAACTAGTATAATCATACACGATAAACAAATGAAGTCAACGCTATCTCTTTAGGACGACGTAAGGACCGATAGGAGGAGTAGCCAATATATAAGGGAGCCCGAATCGGCATCAATTTAGACGTGATTCTACCAGGCTACAGAAAAGCACCTTCACGCCAGTCATTTTTCTGAATCATAATAAACCAGTCGTAAAATATTAAACAGTTTTTACAATTTATTTCAACACCGCGAGTTCAAAGCTCCTTTTCATGCATTGACAAACCTCGTCCTCTGATTGGTCCATAACAATAACAGACGACGGGAAATCAATTAAAGAAATCAGTAGCAGGATAGGTCAAGCAAAGAATGCATTCCTCAAAAAGAGAAAATTACCAACATCGAAAAATATGAACATAGTAACGAAGAAACGGCTCATAAAATCATACTTCTGGAATGTAGCATTATACGGAAGTGAGATTTGGACAATTAATAAGAAAGAAAAAGATATGTTAGAAGCTTTCGTGCTATGGTGTTGGAGAAAAATGCAATGAATAAGCTGGACTGATAGAAGATCAAATGAAAACATCCTGAGGACAATAGATGAAAAACGAACATTGATAGACATTATAAAGAGAAGGAGATGGCAGATGATAGGACACATGTTAAGGCATGGAGATGAACTGCATAGTATAATAATCGAAGAAATGATAGAGGGTACAAGATCAAGAGGAAGACCTAGGACAAGATACATTAGTCAGATAATGCAAGATGCAGGAGTCACTTCCTACAGGGAACTTAAGAATATAGCGAATAATAGAGAAAGATGGAGAAGTCATTTATTGTAAAACATTTTGTTAAAAACCAATCTCCGGATTGATAAAAAAAATAAAAAAATAAAGAGGGTATGAATGTATGATGTGCATTTTTTTTTTATATTAAAATTATTAAGTAAATGTAAGTCACATATTAATTAAATTTATAATTGTAACTATATTTTTGTAAATTTACGTTTCATGTTTATTAGTTATGAGTAGGGCCCGGAAGTTCATGCATTTGCATGTTTTTACTGAATGGACTAAAAAATTGCTAGATCAGCTACAAATTTGAATTATACTTAAACAAATCCAAATATAAAATTTTATTTTGCATATAATTGCATATTTTGAGGTTTTTTTATTTATTCGCATATTTTACAACTTTTTTGATATTAACTGCATATTAGAGTCAAAT